>JABUQX010135248.1:5000-7500 GCA_015478945.1 Trachelipus rathkii | reverse complement strand
TTTTTCAAATGTCTTTCTTAAAAAAATTCAGTAATTGATTTGTCATTTACTCAGTTATGATTATGCATAAAAAATAATATAGAAAATTGATATATGTGAACAAATATCATGATAAAATGACCTCGACTCTATACCAGTGATTCCTAACCTTTTGTAATTCACGGCACCCTATTTAAGGCTGTGGAATTTTTGAGGCACACTTGTTACAATAATAATAATAATAATAATAATAATAATAATAATAATAATAATAATAATAATAATAATAATAATAATAATAATAATAATAATAATAATAATAATAATAATAATAATAATAATAATAATAATAATAATAATAATAATAAATTTAAATTTAAAATATCTATAAAACATACCTGTTAAAATTTGAAAGCTGGAGTTTGCGGTTTAGAATCGATTAATAATATTAATGGGAAATTTGTGCTTGATGCTTGGAGCACAAATATTGTATGTTAGGTCTGATGTTTGATAACGCAACACGCATATTTTCCTCAAGATTCAACAATCTATTTCTTGTTTTGCATTTTATTGTGACCATTGCAGAGAAAGCTTGTTCACAAAAGTATGATGTTGAAAATGGCAAAAGGAAACTTGTGGCTTTTTCTACTAGGTTAGGATACTCCTTTTGTATGCTAAGCCAAAAAGCAGCCACTGATAAGTCAGTCTTCTCAAGTTTAATTTTCAGTAAAGAATCAGCGCAGAGATCATTAAATTCGTCTCTTTCAGTAGCTGTGAAATCTAGTTCTTCAGCAATATCTGCCTTGTGAAATGGGGAAACAATCCATTCAAGATTCTTAACGGAAAGAGAAGGAAAGTACTTATCTACTGCATCTTGCAATTTTGATAAATGATCAAGAATAAGGTCTTTTAGCTTTTCCTCGCCATTACGTTCCGAAAATTATAAAAGGGATGGAAAATTTGAAAAATCACTTTTCTCAATTGCAGACTTCCAAGAAGCTATCTTTCTCATGAAACCTTTCATTTTATTGGTTGAAGAAACTATTGTTTCTTGTCGTCCCTGCAATGAAGTATTTAATTCATTTAGTTTACTAAAAATATCTGACAGATATGACAGCTGTAAACACCAATCATCATTTTGCAGCAACCTAGAAAATGCATCATGTTTCTCTTTCTCAAAAAAGACTTTTAGTTCTTCTTTGAGTGTGAGAACGCGGTTCAGTACTCTACCACGAGATAACCATCTTACTTCTGTATGTAATAATAATGAGATATATGGTGCATCCATTTCACAACATATTTTTTCAAAGAGTCTACACTTCAAAGGTCGCGATTTAATGTAATTTATCATCTTCACAACCTGATTTATAACTTCAGCGAACTGCTCACCACAATTTTTCCCTACTAGTGCTTCTCTGTGCAGAAAGCAGTGAGTTATTATCAATGATCCATTTTCCTGTAAAGCTCGCGCAATAAATCCTTTATACTTTCCTGTCATTGATGGTGCACCATCAGTACATATTCCACAACAGTCGTTCCATGAAAGACCATGGTTATTGAGATAGGAAGAGACGGAAGCGAAAATATCGGCGCCGGTACTAGTTGTTTCCAACTCTTTGCAAAACAAAAACTGCTCCACGATATATTTACCGTCAATAAATCTACAGAATCCAAGAAGCTGATTTTTGGCAGTAATATCAGTACTTTCATCTATTTGTAAACAAATTTATGGTGAGTTTTTATTTTATCTATGACTTGTTCATTTATATTTAATGACATTTCAGATATTCTACGGCTAATAGTATTGTTTGAGAGAGGAACCTTTGAAATTTGATCTCCCGCATCTTGCCCAAGTATGGTTTCAACGATAATTTTGCACGCCGGGATAATGATATCCTCTCCAGTTGTATGAGGTTTCAATTTCTTGGCGAGCAGTTTGGCAACTTTAAATGAAGCTTCGAGAACAGTGTCACTTGTGGTAAATCTCTTCAACATTCTATTACCAACTTTCTCTTGATTTTCTAATAGCCTTGAAAAATATGAGCCGGGTTTCTGGGATACACCTGGGTGCTTCGTAGCAAGATGTTTCTTAAGTTTGCTGGGGACTATGGCTTCATTGCTTAGCGTTTCACCACACACTAAGCACAGGGGACGTGGATTATCTGCATCGTTGTTCCATGAAAATCCGTAAGACAAATAACTCTAAATACGTTCTTTTCTTTAAAAGAAATTCTTTTGATGTTGAAGATCCAGGAATGATAATGTTCAAATTACTCTCACTTAAAGTAGGTGGTACAAGTTCGCTCTCCTCGAGTTTACGTTTTCTTATTACAAACTTATCCATTTCAGAATTGATCACTTATGTAACACTTCACAACCCTAGTAACATTAATTAATTTATTTACTTATTGACTGTGATATATATATATATATATATATATATATATATATATATATATATATATATATATATATATATATATATATATATATATATATATATATATATATATATATATAT
>JABUQX010135247.1:15000-18723 GCA_015478945.1 Trachelipus rathkii | reverse complement strand
AGTGAGGAGCACGAGAGACGACGAGAGAGAGACGTGAGAGGACGAGATGAGCGAAGAGGACGGAAGACGAAAGAGAGAAGAAGAGACCTGAAGACGAGAGAGAAGAGGGATGGAGGGAGAATGAGACTGAGAGGAGAAGAGAGGAAACTGCAATTACGCATCATTTAGTGAATTGTTTCGTTTTTTCATCTTTTCCTTGGCGATGCTAGAATCAATGTTATTATTTTATATATCTTTACTTTCCAGCGCTCTAAAACCTAAAGTTACCACCGCCTATACGGTTTCTAGGTAGAGACTAGATGAATGCAAAAAGAATTTACAAAAGAAGGAAATTCTTTTCGGAACGATCTGGCAAAGTCGATTCCCTTACCTACCACGGCCCTCTCGACACAGTGTGCTGAGGCCTAAAACCGGGACTCATTCCGCAATCCCATGGATGCAACTCAGATAGTGCCCGCAGAATTAAGATTAAAATCGGTGAATTTTACATGGCTTGGAACTCTAAACTGCATTATAACTGGGTAATAACTGAAAATTTTCCTAAGTTTAATTTTTTACTACAATTACGATTTGCTTATTAATACTGTTGCCTTGATGAGGCTGTAGTTTTCAAGCCGACAATACCACATTTTGCAAATTTATTATTATTAATATTATTATTATTATTATTATTATTATTATTATTATTATTATTTTATTATTATTATTTAGCCTGTGCATTCATTCAGCTATATTATCATGTATTGGAGAGATGGTTTCCCAATTCAATCTTTAAACCTAACCTTTTAGAAACTGTTTAGCATCTTGTTATCGGCAATGTTTGCCAGACCCACAGGCCTAAATTATTTTATTTTTCCTGTGATAGCCTATATACTTCCGGTCCGCGTGAAAACAGCCGCAGGGATCCTACGAATAAACAGCCTCTTGAAGTCGCATACCTTATATATATTTATATATATATATAATATATATATATATATATATATATATATATATATATTTATAATATATATATATAATAGGACTATATACTATATATATTATATATACTAATATATTCATTCGGCCAGGCGAGTTCTTATATGATAAAGGCCATATTACTGAGCAGGAGTGACGGAGAGAAGTCAAAAATTCCTGTTCACTATTGGTTCCAATCTGCTATACGCCAAAACGGTTTAGAAAGGGAACATATCTTTTTTTCCCACGGCTTTTACACAGGTTATACTATTATATATATATTATATATATATATATATATATATTACTATATATATATTAATATATATATATATAGTATATATATATATATATGATATAATATATTATATATATATATATATAATATATATATATATATTTTGTATGTGATAGAGACTTACAGAGAGAAGAGCGAGAGAGAGACGACGAGAGAGAGAGACAAGAGAGAGAGAGAGAGAAGAGAGAGAGAGAGAGTGAGGGAGAGAGAGAGAGAGATGAGACGAGCAGAGAGAGAGAGAGAGAGAGAGAGAGAGAGAGAGAGAGAGATCCCGATGAAGCTAGCCCTATGGGTGAACAACGTGCGGTATAATCCACTTTATTACTCTAAGAAGTCTGTGGTTACCGTCTTAAAATTGAATGATACAAGATAGGAACATACATTCCAGAAGCGTATTCTTGTACGTATGTTTAGACACGAGGATTAACGTATGTCTTCGAAATGACCTAGGTTGTGGAAGATTACCTTTAACTGCCCTCCTTCTTTTATTACCCTGTACAATGTCCATGCTTAGCTCTTCATTACAATGTACCTGCTTCAGAAGCTTTTCATTCTCTATTTTTCTCTTTACATTATCATAACGTTATTAGTATGCGTACAGTCCATCACAGGGTATATTTGAGGTCAAAGCCTATTGTGCTATCGCTGAGTTAAGTCGCAGGAAGCAAAAGAGCTATCATCCGTAAAGCTCGTAGTACCTTTCCATTCTTATAAGTGCGTAAATAAATTTACTATTATTACTATTAGTATTATTATTATTATTATTATTATTATTATTATTATTATTATTATTATTATTATTATTATATTATTATTATTATTATTATAATGTTATTATTATTATATTATATCATATTATAATTTATTCATTATTATATTATTTATATTATTATTATTATTATTATTATCTATTATTATTATTATTATTATTATCATTATTATTATTATTATTATTATTATTATTATTATTATTATTATTATTTACAGGAATACACATTCTACACGTGCATTCAGCTATCATGTGCCGCATCAGTGAACGCGCATACCAGGCCGCTACACTTGCCAAGATAATTAGTGAGATTGCTTTCATTAAGAGTGAGTTAATGTCACTGGGGCCCGACCTGCATCCCAGGCTACCAGCCGTGGTGACTGTGTAAGTATCATCGGCTCGTAATAGATTTTAAATATTATGTATCTCCGACTCGTATTATATTTTAAGTATTATGTATATATATATATATATATATATATATGCTATATATACTAATATATATATAATACTATATATATATATATATATTATATATAATATATATAGTATATTATATATATATTATTATACAATGATGGAGTCATTGCCATCACAGGCGCCAGGTGTTTAAATACAGATTATTTCCACAGAGAACATACGATGCAGCGATGGGTAGTGGACGGTCTAATATAAATGCTCTTATTACCGGCGGCGTAAGGGCTCTGGAGCCGTCGTTGGGTCAAGGATTCCCATATGTAAGTTGCGGTTCTTTCACCCCCTTTCAAGTATTTGTTCCTGAATATATATATATATATATATATATATATATATATATATATATATATATATATATATATATATATATATATATATATATATATATTATATATATATATATATATATATATACATCCTCCTTTCCATATTAGGATCTGCCGTCCAGGGATCCCTCTCCTCTCGAGCTCCACCCTAGGACGGCAACTACTTTCACTACACAGCGGGGTGAAGGTGGACCAAATCACGCTGGCCCATGCACAGTGTCGAGTCCTGGGCAGATTGAACCATCTACAGAGATTCATCAGACACCGGTAATTCGTACTGCCGGTGATTTACTACTCCTACCTATCAATAGCAGCTGGTCGCGATGTGTATCAGGGGATGCCGAATCTTATGGCGAAACTAGCGGGGTGGCGTGTGGATCCCACAGTCTCATCCAGCCCTCTACCCCCAGATCATGTGAATACACCCAGAGGTCTAAGAGGATGCGGTACAGCCCAGAGCCAGATCACAACGTGCGTAACATTAACGATCTGCAACAGAGCCATGAGGTATTTCCTTTCCGAATATATATATATATATATATATATATATATATATATATATATATATTTAAAGAGCAAAGGAGTATAGTATTTTTTATATATATATATATATATATATATATATATATATATATATATATATATATATATATATATATATATATATATATATATATATATATATATATATTCTTAACCTCCCACCCATTCTTCGGTGAAGAACCGAGGTTACGCATGACAGTCATATCGAAATTTCTAATGTCAGCGTCGCGGAACCATCGGGGGTGTAAGTAGGTTCAGGGAAAGGGGCCCAGTCTCCAGCCAGACATTCTATTACTTCACAGTCCAGAACCTCATGCCGATGACGAGGGCTTTCCCATACTTACGGAGTCAAC
>JABUQX010135247.1:5000-7500 GCA_015478945.1 Trachelipus rathkii | reverse complement strand
ATTATATATTATAAATAAATATATATATATATATACATATTATTATATTATATATATATATAATAAAGTTATTGTTATATATATATACATATATTATTATTATTATTATTATTATTATTATACATATATTATTATATATATATACATATTATTATATTATTACATATGCCATAAGGCTACTACATATTGCATTTTTAAAGTAAACACTAATCATGGTCCTAAATTATCAGTGGAGGTGGTTTTTCAGAGGGAATAAAGCTTCGAGTAAAGTAGAAAATCTTCGCATATAAACTTAAACATTTCTAATTTCTAATTAAATTAAAATTTAAATAATTTTATTAAGTAAAAAAGGAATATACTATAGCTGCGTTTCCAGAAGCCCGAGTGCAGCCCGTGTGCAAAATCGACTCGGAAACGCTTCGAATTCAAAAAAAATTACATTAGCCAATCAAAGAAGAGGAAATTTGAGTACCTGTAAACGGCCAAGCGCGCCCGTCGGATCAGCTGACAATTGTAAACAATACTCTTATACTTATATGTATCTATTTTATGAAATGATACGATACATTTAGTATCCGTAATATAAAAGTAACTAAAATATTAAAAAACTTTTGGCAAGCCATTTCCGACGCATGTTTTGTAAAGAAATTTGTTTGTAAACAAAGTATCCTTCCGCTGCCCGCCCGTTTATTAATTCCCGAAATCGAGGATTTAACAACGGGCGCCTGACTGTGACGTTTACGTGACTTAGAAGTGCGCAAACGGGCTCTGGAAACGATGCATGTGCGCCTGTGTGAAACGGAGCTATAGTATACCTTCATTACTTTTTATAAATATCTAATTTGAAAAGTAAAATACGCAATAGGTATATTTTATGAAAATTGTTCTTCCGCTATAGGCCTTTACTTCTTCTCTTGTATGATCATCTGAACTCCTTTCCTCCTCCTCTCCTCCTCCTCTCCTCCTCCTCCTAAGTCAGACAAATGTCTCCATCATCCAAACGCGCCTGAAAAATACACACATTTTGCTTAAATGTTATTTTATGAAAAAGAAAACTGCTTAAAATTTCCAGAAGTAAAAAAAAAATATCGTTTATTCGATACTGAAAATAAAATATCGATATATCGATATATCGGCTGAAAAAATATCATCGATATTTTTTCGATACTATCGAAAAAAAATATCAATATCGATATATATCGGTCCTCTTGCGGCATCCCTAGTCTTTACTCATTAGATAATCTTTGTCTTCTGTAGCCGAAAGCTGTGCTGTGCATTTATTATTTTAAATTTTCTCGGATCAAACAGCATGCCTCGACAATGTAAAAATAACCCAAACAAATTTTTCTTTGTCTGTGGCCATTTCAAAACAACAACACAACAACGAACAATTACAACAGACCTTAAGAAAATATACAATATGTATTTTGGTTGTCCTTTAGGTGACCAAGATAAAGCATGGGCGCCTCATCAGATTTGTTCATCTTGTTCAAACGGATTACGCGATTGGTTAAATAAAAAGAAAGCTTCAATGCCGTTTGCTATACCCATGATATGGAGGGAACCAAGAGATCATCATGAAGACTGTTATTTTTGTAGTGTGAATCTACAAGGGTTTTCTGCAAAAAACAAACACCAAATTGTATATCCAAACCTTGATTCGGCACGTAGACCAGTCCAACATAATGAATCACTGCCCATTCCAATTCCCCCTGATGTTGGGCTAGCTTCTATTGCAGATGCAATGGATGGTGAAGAAGGAGCAGTTGGTGGCATTCCCGGACAGTCGGTAGATCCAGATTACACGATAGAAGAAAGCCATTTTGAGACAAATCTATTTTCTCAAGAACAGTTGAATAATCTTGTTAGAGACATATCTCTATTGAAAGAGAAAGCAGAACTTCTCGCCTCAAGACTAAAGGAGAAAAATTTACTTGAGGAAAATGCTCGCATCAGTTACTACCGAAAGAGGAATTTTAACTTAGCAGCATACTTTACAGTAGATGGTCCTCTTTGTTATTGCCACGATATAGGTGGATTATTCCTTGATTTGTCTCAGACGCATGCAGCATCTGAGTGGCGTCTCTTTATAGATTCATCTCAAAGAAGCCTGAAAGCAGTTCTTTTGCATTATGGTAATGTAAAGCCATCTATCCCCATAGCCCATTCGGTCCATCTCAAAGAGACATATGACAATATGGATATACTGCTTAAAGCAATCAAATATCACAGTCATCAATGGAATCTCTGCGGAGATCTGAAAGTTATAGGCATGTTAATGGGAATGCAAGCTGGATTTGCAAAATATTGTTGCTTTCTTTGTCTCTGGGACAGTCGTGCTACTAATGAACACTATGTTAAACGTGATCGGCCTCTAAGGACTGCATATGTCCCAGGAACAAGCGGTGTCCAGTCTGTTCCCTTGGTTGATCCCCAAAAAAATCTTTCTACCACCACTCCACATTAAACTTGGCTTAATGAAGAATTTTGTTAAAGCAAT
>JABUQX010135246.1:0-20829 GCA_015478945.1 Trachelipus rathkii | reverse complement strand
ATTATATTATTATTATTATTATATTATTATTATTATTATTATTATATATTTATATTATTATATGAATATTATTTCTTAAGTAATATTTTTACATTTAATTTTAACTCAAAATTTACTTTCTTAAAAATAGCTAAAAGAAACAAAAAAATGTATTCTATCCTGAAATTGTCAAGAAATGGAAACCACTCCGCTTGCTCAGAAAAAAAAGTAACGGCTAAGCTCTAGAGCATCCTCTCACTAGTAGACGTTACGAAGTCTTCCTTACAGCACAGTGATATGGACAGCTACCCACTAGAGCATCATTATTTGCCTTTGGTATTTCTTCCTCCTCCAAACTGTAAGATCAATCTTTTTAAAGTGTGCCATACGCGAGTCAAAAATTTATGCTCTTTATAATTGTCCAACTAATGGGTGAATTATTAGTGAATTTAACCTCTTCAGAAGATGAAGGACCTGAACAAAAAGATTCTACTTTATAAATAAAGAGGATTAATATATCACATATCTCTTGTGTTGTGAGAAAGATATAACGTTTTATTGTGTGGGGATTTATTGGAGCTTATGATTTCTTTTTTTTCTGGTAATCACTGATCAATAACATTTTTCTGGCATAAGGTTTTCCAACGGCTTTAAGGGAATTTTGGGGTGCTGATTCCAAATCTGTCATCGGTTTTGTCTATCACAGCAGGTTTTTGAGATATTACTTACATTGACATGGCAGAAGTAGCAGTCATCCAAATGGTAAGTTTCATCACACGTTTTTCACACTTTGTGAGGAGCCTAATATTTGTCTTGGTCTCTCTCCTCCCAGTCCTACTTTAAAGTAGGCAAGATACACCCTCTTGACAAAGATATTAAAGTTGCGTCTTTGTTCCTGCAAAGTGAAGCTCCCACAAATGTAGCAAAAGATATCTGTATCAGTTACAGCATCTCCTTCTCTCGGAATTTTGTACTATTTTAGATCAACAACCTGCAAAAAAAAATATTACATAAATAATATATGTACATAAAATGATTGTAATATGTAATAATGTAATAAATGGGAAAGACATAAAATATAATAAAAAACACCACACTATTGTCCAAATACAAACACCATCTTTTATCAACTAAACATACTCCAAACAACTTTCAGTCATCAGTGACCAAGTGTTAATTTCTGGTAAAAATCCATGAAAATGGGTTTGCCGATTGCATAGAAATGGATGATAGAGCAAATCTTAATTCAGATTTGGAATCAGCATCCTCAATTAGTGTAAAACAGTGGTAAAAGACCAGTGATTTAAGGAGGGGAGAAATTTTCTTTAGTTTCTTTTCGAGTTGTTTTAAAAGTAAAATGGAAAAAAAAATCGAAATCTTTGAAGTAACAAGTTTTCCTTATATGTAGTTCAAAGTAGTAATAGTGCAAAAAAATTATCTTTAAAAAAGAAGTATTGTTCGATTTATATTTTCGTTATGTATGTATATATTTTTTTATCGAAAAATTTTATATTTTTGAAATTTTCTTTTACATTTATATAAAGTTTAAATATAAAATTGTTTCGTTTGCTTTTCCTTTCTTATTTGTAAACCTAATTGAAGTATTTGTATTGTATGTTTGTTTTCTATCATTTTTCCCCCTTGGTAAATCTGACTAAAATGCCTTAATCGGCTTACTAAAATATTTTAATAGATTCAACTTGATATTGCATATGAAACCTTAAAAAAAAGTACGGTACTCTTCCATTATGTGATCTACCGAGTTGTTTTCATTCCAATTTGTGATCTACCAGTTGACAACCAACCAGCCAGTTTAAACGAGCAAACCAGCTAGTTTCTAACATTCCAGGTTTATCCTAGGCACCGTCGATCCATCTAGGTTAGGTTTCGGTTTGGGGCACCGTCGATCATCTATGTTAAGTCTCGGTTTAGGACCCTGCTAGTTCAGGTTATGATAAGTTTTATTAAGTATACACAGAGTAAATCTGTGTATACTTAACAAATCTTAAAATAACCTGAACTAGCTAGAAGTTTATCGTTAAATATAAATTATGATTTATGTAAATTATTTTCTTTATTTTCAAATTTTAAATATTTAAACTGTTTATCAAGCAAATCACTGTTATAAAAATGGGAAATCACAGAATTTCGGTAGATCGCTTATTGGAAGAGCACCAAATTTTCGGTCATTTCATTCATTCAAATTGTGCATATAATTTAACATTAAATTATAGCAATTTTATTTCTCTAAAAATAAAGAAAAAAAAATTGAACTTCAATTAAGGTTATTTAAATAAAAAATAAATTAGTGTTACTTCTACGATTTTTACCAATCTTTCTTTGTATTGGGTATTTAAAAAAAGATTAAATTGCAATTACATGGAAATATTAATTTAATGCATCATAACAGGAACAAGAACTTGAATATAAATTTTGATAGGGTGATCTTGTTACTTTAATACACGCTGTAAATTGTCGAGGAATTCTTCCTTTCATTTATTTTATGAAAGGTGAAGCATTATATAATCTTTCTATATGGAATAAAATAATAGAATACTTTTCGTCCATATATAAGCCACACTTTTTTTTCCAGCTCACCCAGAAAGTAATTTGATTTTAACGTTTTCGCTTGATTATTCAAACACCCATATGGTGAGAGTTTAATGGGTGCTAATCAGCGTCTACCAAATTCTGGCATATGTCCAGACTTGTCACCAAACATCCATTCTCCAGTGGCTAGAAAATATTCTTGTGCATTGTGGGATTTTTGTAAAAACTAAACCTCCTCTTTGAAAGTCGAGCTTTTGTCGTCGACCGATACTCCAGCAAACGGCTATAGCGTCCTCTACGCGACACAAAGAAATTGGAACTACCCCATAAACAAAATGTCACAAATATATATATATATATTATATATAAATAAATTATATATATATAATATAATATATATATATATATAAATATAAATAATATACTAATATATATATATATATTATAATTATATTAATATAAATATAATTATATATAATATATAAATATATATATATATATATAATATATATATATATATAAATATATATTAATATATAATAAATATATTAATATATATAATATATAATATATATAATATATATATATATATAAAATATTATAATATAAATAAATATATATAATAATTATTATATATATTTAGATACAGGTAACATCCGCATCAGCCTTTGCACCTGCGATGATTGCCATATTATTGTCGAGATTGATAAAAATTTTACAAAAAAAAATAAGTAAATTAAAAATAAAGATGAGTTGAAGCAATTCAAAAACGGCTTGATATCCATATCTTACTGTTATCAAGACGTCCAACCTCTCGCAAATAGTACACTTCATATGATATAAATGTATTGCTCAAAACCTCCTTGCTTTGTCTATCGGATACAATCTCTATTCCTATTTTAACATTCTTCCTAATGTGAAAAAATACATTAATTACATCTGCCATTAAGGTTAAACCATTTAAAAAGATATGAAAGGTTAAATAAACAGCTAGAAAAACGCTTGGTTCTGTGGAAATATGACCTTCATACTATTGCAAACTTACTTAGATACCCCTTATAAAGGCAAGTTTTGTAACACAATATTAGAACAAGTTAGAATCGTCACTTGTGTGCATTGAAAACTCAACCCAAACAGCTTATTGAACGCCACCCCATTTAAGGAAAAAAAAACGAAATCTATCGAACCAACACCTTCTACAAGTAAATCCAAAACAGATTCACTGAAGAATTTCTACAATCCAGTAGGGATGAAGAAACGCATTCATTACCAAAAGTCAAAGACATTTTAAAACTAGTCACCAAGAAAAACGACTAGAAGCAAATGATGACCTATCAGTTGGTGGAAGTTAAACAAAATGTTTACCCCACGCTTGAGAAACTTGCAAGAAATACTGCCTGTCCGCACTAGTTTCCAGTGAGAGTATTTAGCAAATGCTGGGCTTAAATATGATGAAAAGAGAAACAAGACTCTTCAGCAGAAAAATCTGCGTGTCTCAATACAAGCCTTCCTAATGAAATTCAAAACTAGTGCAAAAGTATATAATCCATTGTAAAACTTCTTGCAATTAAACGCGGAGTGTGGAAAAGGTTTGTGTGCATTTAACTGTTCCCATCCTATGGTAACACATTATCTAACCCTTGAGTCTGAATTTTGATTTTCCAGTTCAAAAAAATTTTCTGGCAAAAACATGTTATTAGGGTAGTACGAACAACCCAATTTGTACACTTAGTTTATTAAAAAAAAAAACAATAATGTCAATAATACAAATGGCGACGGAATCGTCTCATCCGGCAACAAAGGGAGAAAGTAAAAAATAAATCAATATATAATCTATTTATTTCCATTGTATAAAATGGTATATAAAAAATTAAAAAAAAGAAAATTATAACATATGTCACATTACATAATAAATTTAGAATATTATATTATAATATATAAATATAATATTATATAAGAAATATAAATTATATATATAAATATATATATATATATATATATATATATATATATATATTATATCAGTAAAGCAAGTATTAAAATAAGAAAATAGATCTTATAATTCTTATGCTTCGGGACATTCTCAGTCAGCTGAACAACACACGAGGAGGAGACGCCAACATTGCGATTGTCAACGACACTCCCTTAGATTCTGACGATCCTCCTCCCCTCTCCTTCCCTATTTCTGGTTTCTTAAAAAAAGACGAAAAATCTAAAATCCTAATTTTGTTTATTTTATACATGACATCGGGGGAGGACCGAAGAACGAAACATTGGGAAGGAGAGTTCACTTCGGTTCAGAAGATGGGATAAGACACGACGTTTTCAAAACTGTAAAAAAAAAATTTTTTTAAAAAGAAATCGATAATATAATATGGGAACAATATCGAAATTATCATATATCGCCTAAGAAAAAATATTGCCAAAAATATCGAATATTGACGCAAAAAATATTCGATAATATCGATACTTTGCCATCCCTACATCCCTAATGGCATACTGCTGTGATAGCTAGGGATGCCGATATATAGCAGTTTTCGTTTTTGCATTGTGCTAACGATAAGAAATGCTAATCAGTTTAGCACGAATTTCGTCATAATCACGTTTGCTCAGCAAAGTCGAATTTCAAAACCTACATTTTATATTTTATTATTTACTGAGCACAATTTTCCAAAATCCAAAAACTGTAAACATTTGCATTTTGCCTAATAGAACCCATCTATGTATATTTCAAGTTTGAGTCATTTCGAAAAAATAAATTGTAGGTATTACCATAAAAAATGTCAAAAAAATTAGTTCTAAAAAAATGAAAACGCCGAAACAATGACTACAGACACAGTAAATCACTCGATAATATTGCTTAGAAGGTTAAAAAAAAAAAACTGCGTTTGCTTTTTCCCCATCAAATTTAGTGAAAATTAAAAATTATGTCCATTTTAGGGGGGGGCGGAAAATCCACAATATGAATCCTCCATTATTAAAAAAACAAAAGAAAAGATAAATTGTTGCCCTAAAAAGAGCTCTCTTTTTATGCAAAAATTTATCAGTTGTCACAAGTCATAACTGAAAATTAATTTTAACTGAAGTAATGTGAGAATAAAAAAAATTTATCAATTGTCGACAGTCATAAGTAAATATATTTTAACTGAAATTACAGCCAGGAATAGGGGAGGCTAGAGAGGTAGGGTATCGGCGTAGGCTATGGGCAAGTTTCAAATTTGCTTTTTACGGGAAGTACTTATATATATATATATATTATATATAATATATATAGATCAATAATAATAATATAGTATAGTATATATATAAATATATATATAATAATAAATTATATATATATATATATATAATATATAATTATAATATAATATATATATAATTATTATATAATATATATTATAAATAATATATATATATATATAATAATATAAAAAAATATAATATATATAAATAAATATAAATATATAAGATAAATATATATATATATATAATTTCTTAGCAAAGCGTAAAAGGCAATTTAAATTTTCAGCAGCAAAAACCTTGGAAATCCAGGGGGCAATGCCCCTACTGCCCCCCCCTCCCGGCCCCATATATATATAATAATATATATAATATATATATATAAAATATATAAAATATATATAATATATATATAATACTATATATATATATAATATAATATATATATATAATATATTATATAAGATATATATAATATTATATATTATATATATATATATATATATAATATATATATTATATATATAATATATATATAATATATAAAATATATATATATTATATATATATATATAATATAATATATATATTATATATATATATATATATATATATATAGTATTATATATCCCAGCAAAAAAATTCCTATAGGATTCCATCCATTCCTATCTTAATAAGATAGGAAAGGATGGGATCCTATAGGAATTATTTGCTGGGATATAGTATAATATATAAATATATAATATAATATATAATATATATATTAATATATATATATATAATATAATATATATATAATTAATATATATATATATATAATATAATATATATATATAAATATAGAGAAAAAAATAGCATATAATTTTCTTTTTACATGTTTTATTACCGATTTATACAATGAAATAAATGATTATATATAATTGATAATTTTGATATTGGAGAGTATGCTTAGTTAATGACGATCCTGTCGCCATTTGTATTTGCCTTAATTATTTTTTTCATAAAATTAAATATTAATGTTTTTACACCCTCTAAAGCAGTCCCCCACAGAACAAAAATTTTAACTCGGAAATCAAAATTCAGACTCAAACCATTAAAGATTTTTGATACCTGAACACCAGGACAACCCAGTTTAAAATGCAACCCCACGCAACCTCTTTCCCCAACCTCCGCCGTTAATGAAAGAGATTACAATGGATTATATACTTTGCACTAGTATTGAAATCAAAAATAAGAAGGTACTTGAGAAAAAACGTCCAATTTCTGCTGAAAGTCCGTTTCTCTTTTCATCAATATTAGTCCAGCCCATTGTTAAATATTCTCTCACTTGGAACACTAGCTGAAGGACAGGCCAAGTATTTCCTTGCAAAGTTCCTCAAGCTGTGGTAAACATTTTGTTAACTTTCCACCAACTGAAGGAAATCATTATTTGTCGTTTTTATTGGTGATAGTTTCCTTCATTTCCACACTTTTTGCGATATGAAGCGTTTCTTATCCCTACTGATTGTAGAAATCCAGTGAATCTGTTATTGATTTACTTGTAGAAAGGTGTTGTTCAGATGGTTTTTTTCTTTAAATGGTGACGAATTTAATAGACTGTTTGCGGGTAAGTTTTCACTGCAACACAAAGTGACATTTAACTTGTTCAAAACCTGCCTTATAACGGGGATCTAAGTGAAGTGCAATAGTATAACGGTCGATTAATTTCCACTAGATCTCAACTTGCACAGATTAGCTTCAACACTTCTCACTCTTTTTAAAATGGTTCACTCAAACAAGGTATTTCTCCTTTTTCACATTAGATAACTTTAGATAGGAACTGCGAGACCAAAGAAAGAGTTCTTTCCGCATATGAAGTGTAATTGCAGAGATGGAACGCTTATAATAACAGTAAAATATGGAATATCAAGCCGTTTTGAATTGCCTTCAATCATCTTCATTTTCATATTCTGATTAATCTAAGTATTTTTATTGTAAAAATTCTTTTTCAAATACTTCTACCTAAATATTATTGCCTAAATCCGCACGGCAAAAGCGCGATGCGGATGTTACCTGCATCCCTAAAACATAATAGATATAAATTATAATAATATATATATATATATATATTATATATATATATATATGTATGTTTGTATATATAAATAATAATAATTAATATTACATCACTATTATAATATAAATATATATATATAATATATATATATATATATCGTGACATGTTATTTTATAGGGTAAGTTCCAAATACCACCATTTTCAAACAAATTTTAATCGCAACATTATATATAATTTGTTATAGTAATCGTCGCCTTCACAGGCAATCCCCTAATCAAAGAGGGGTTTAGTCTGTAGCACGTTAATCGATCTACTGAACAAGACATTCTAGCCAACTGGAACGAATGGAAGATGTTTGGTGACAACGTGCATGGACATATGCAGAATTTGGATAGACGTGATTAGACCCCATTTCAAACTCTCACCATATGGGCTGTTTGAATAATCAGCGAAAACAGTTTAAAATCCAATTACTTTCTGGGAGTGAGCTGGAAAAAAAAGTACTTATATGGACGAAAAGTATTCTATTATTTTAGTGACAACAGAGTATTGAGGCTAGTGTAATTGCACCTTTCATCAAAATATAATGAACAGGAAGAATTCTACAATCGACAATTTACAGCGTGTATTAAAGTAACAAGATCACCCTACCTCACAAAATTATATATCAACGTTTATTTTACGGTCTGAGATGATGATTTAAACTTAATATTTCCATGTAATACCAAAATTTAAATCTTTTTTAAATACCCAAAATACAAAGAAAGATAACTTCGACCACTTGTCATGGTAGAAGATGCACAATTGAAAGGGAGAAAAAGATGATGAGTCTGCCTGAAAGAAGAATGAACTTCAACCAACACGGAGAGTACAAGGAGATGCAGTGAATTTAGTGTATTAGTGCGATTTTAAAATTTAATAAATAAAGGGGGAAAATTAATAATTTAAATTTCATTTATTTTATGTAAAGTTATTTAAAGTTAAATTTTGTTTTTCAGTTAAGTATAACTTTAAACCTTAGCATTCAATTACAAATTAAAGTACGATTATATATGGTTTGGATTATTGATTTCAAAGAATAATTTGCTTTTGGAATACTTTGATTTTGAATACTTTAGAAAAGGGTACTTACTCTATGATTAATGGACTCAGTTTATGGGATCCCGCTTAATATTGAGGAAGAGGAATGGTTGGACTGTTGAAGATTTGGATGTGTTTTCTTGGAACTTTTTCATTTTCTGATAGATGTGGATTCTTTCGTTGAATTTCTTGGTAAGGGTTATTAATGTTTGATTTTTCTTATTGTTTTAATGGTTAATTGAATTAATGATTAATATTATGCTTATCATTGTTATTATTTTTATTGGTATTGTCTCTGGTTTTTATTAAAGGTATTATAAAGTAGTCGATTTTTGTTTTCTTTTAGATTTCCGATAGTGATGTGGTAACTTCACGTTGAATGTTCATAGTGGTTATCGGTGTAGTATTGTAGAAAAAAAAAACTGGACAACAATATTGCCCAGGTAGGATTTATTTTTGATTGTTTTGACCCATGATTTAATTAAATTGGTTTTTATTATTACTTAATTTAATAAATTCACTTAACGTTGTGAATTTGATTTAAGTTCATGTTCTTTAATAATTTTTATAATGAGTCATTTAATGATTAATGTAATATTATTATTGTATAACTTATTACATAAATTTTTCTATAATTTATTGTTATGTTAGGGTTTGTTTTTTCTCATTCCAGTTTTTTTCTGGAGCTGATCTTCTTTGGAGCCGGGATTTTTTTTGGTTCCATTTCTTTGAATTACTGTGACCAGTATTCGTTGTGGATCGTGGTACATACTTGGGTACCGATAAATTTCCAAGGTGCTGTACCCCTAAACCTGACTGTAGTGCCTGTGGTACTACCTAGATTCCTAGATTTTGAAATTGTAAACAAAACGGGAAAATAAAAATTACGATTGACTTTGGCAACTAAAAATAAATTATAAAAATTGGACACTTTAAACTGAAAAGATTTAAAAAGAGAAGTGAAAATTGTAAAAGAGAAAATAAAGATTAAAATTGAAAACTAAAAGTTGAAAAATATAACAGAAAAGAGAAAAGAAATTAATGAAATTAATTATAGAAAAAAAAGATTGAGGAAAAACATTTGAAAATTTAAAAGTTGAACCACCGAAAACTTTGAAAAACTTAAAAGTAAATTTTAGACTATTTTGGAAAATTGAGAAAAGTATTTAGAAAAGTGAAGCGAAAACAAAAAACATTTGAAAATTTCGAAAAACATTTATGAAAAAGTGAGAAATATCTAAATACCTAAAACAAAACTTAAATCGACTTGCGCAAACTAAAAATTTACTTGCGCAAACATAACTGGATTTATTTGATTTTATTGATGTGCATCAATTTTAATATTTTTTTCTTACTGTTCGAAGCATTGCTAATATATATTAAATATTATTATAAATTTCATTTACAAATTATATTACATTATAAATGGTAATTTTAATAATTTATAGGTTGTAAAACGGTATGTAACTAACAATAGAGTTATTTGGTAATGTAGTGGTATCTATAATTTGGTTCCTATTAAGGTTATTGGATACCTGTATATCATTATCATTTATAATCATATATATATTAATATTAATTCAATTAAAGGTGTGTATGGTAATTTTCGTAATAAATTTAAGTGTATGGTATTATTTTTTATAACCCCTTTATCTTCCTGGAAGCAGCCCCACTTCTTAATTAAACTATTGTAAGGCGTTTATTTTTGTAAAAATCCGTTACAATATTTGTTGGCGACCAACCTGGGCTTATCCAAACAACTGGCCGACCTAGTGGGAGGCGATATTAAAGTAGAAAGTAAACTAGAACACCGTAGTAACGTATTGTGTCGAAATTGCTGCCCTTCAGAATTACAGGCAGTCAGAATCTTTCAAACCCAATAAAGCTTGCAAAAAAAAGAAAAACGAGAGGGAAGTTGAATGTGATAGAATCTGAGGGGAAAAAGAAGATGTGTGATGCGACGCTTGCTAGAAAATGCTACTAAAATGGCAGATGTATTGCATAAGAAGTTTGCTGATGATGGGATTGGAATGAATGGAACCCGACAAAGGTGACCTCAGGCCAAAAGTAGTGAAAACGTGCGATGTGGTTTCTGCGATAACAATGACGACACTGAGAGCATGTGGACTAAAATGATGAAAAATATCCGTTACATAAGTCCCGCCAGCTTCGGTGTGGCTTGAATAAGAGTGTACGTAGTTGATGCTTGTGATTTTTCGCGTCGATTACAAGCTTACAAAGAATAATGAGATTTTCTGGAAAGTTAAAACAAAGTAGATGATATGTTCTCATTATAAGACAGAAAGAGAATGAAAAGTAAAAGTATAGATCATTATTATAGTATTCAGAAGTGAGGAATGTTTTGAGGGAATGAAGGATCTGGGTCTGAATCTGAGCGTAGAAGTTGAAAAGGGGCTATTCGGAACATCCAAAATAATAAATTAATGTGTATGGTACAGAAGAGGTTGAGGTCTAGAATATGAGGGTTATTAGTTAAAGTTTGACGAGAATAAGGGCTTGGGTAAAGATTGGCAATTTTAGAGGGGCGAATGTTTGGAATTTTATAAAGCGTGTAGTGTGGGTGACCCAATATAATGGGTAAACAAGAGGATAAGGACCAGGTGTGAGAGTGATAAGTAGTGAAGTATAAAACGTGAATATTGATAAGCTAGCGGAAAGATTGAAAGGATGAATGTATGCCCACCGATTGGTAACCTTGCGAGAAAAGAATTGGGATGATATGTGACGTGAATAGAGATGTTGAAGAAGTTTTTGAGACATTCCGACCTCTGAAATATGGAATTGCGAAGGAAAGAGAAAATGAATGGCGGGGGGAGAGATTGACTTGGGAAGATGTTCTGGAAATTGTAGAAGATAGGAGTTAAGGAACGAGAGAGAATGAACGGACGAAAGTGGTAGGGGAATGAATGCGAGTGAGAGGGGTTCACAACCACCCCAGTATAAATCATATAGGGACGCACTGAAAGCTAACCCCTATGAAGTAATGGGTTTTGGAAGATTTTTACGGTGGTTTTGGAGATGATGAAAGAAGTTGAGATTGCAGGAGGTGTGGTAATTTTGCGCTTCTCAAGTTGGTGGAAATGGAATGTAGAGGAAGATGTTATAACCAAGTCAAAGTATAATCAGTGTCAAGATAAGAGGCGTGGAAAACCAAGAAAATGGTGAGCGAAAGATGTGAAGCTTTCGTTGTGGGGAAATGTCATATGATTCGAATGTTGAGGCAACTGGGTGCTGTTTACTGTGGGCAATGGCATTTCCATGAAGTTGTACACCCGCCAAAGGGACTGGTGTAGAAGCCGGAGGTGGGATCATTGGGTGCGTATTGTCCACAGGGAGTAAGACGAGGCAAACCGTATTCGGAAACTGTGGTACGAGGGACATTTTTCTAGATGTGGACCCCTAGAAAACTGTACAACATGGAAAATTAGCAGTGCTGAATGTTTTGGAGTGTAGGCAACCAGTAGGGTAGGTCATGTATAATCCCTTGTGTTCTATATTGTCAAGGTGGTTATGTCCGGTTAAAACGGTTAGTGTCAGGCTGTTGGTAGAATAGAATGTAATGTCGGATGAGCAGCGGAACACGCAAAACAGTAAGAAACACTCCGGGAAAACGGGTGCCTTGAGTTGCAAGTGCGTAATCCCTCAGTGAGATTAGGTTGTCACAGAAAGGGGATGTAAGTGTCGATGTGTTTTCGGTCTGAATGTATGAGTATTAAGGTTTATTGTGGAGATATTGAGGTTCGTGCTTTGATTGATACTGGGTGTATGGTTAGTGTTGTGTGCCCCAATTAGAAATTCGAGAAAGATCAGAAGAAGTTCGTCGCTCCAAAGTTGCTCTAATGGCGTAAACTAAATGTTGAGGAAGTAAGGGAGGTGTTTTAGGATGAACCTAATGATTGTTTGGGTAGTTATAGTAGGAATGATAAAGTATGCTTGCTATGTGATTTAAACGCAACTGGTTGAAGTATAAGTACAAGGGATATTAGGCCCTTTTGGAGTGTAAGGCAAAAGCAAAGATGGGGAAATATTGTTAGAATTATGCGCTGATAAAGAGATGATAATAGGAAATACATGATTTAATAAGAGAAACATACATAAATATACCTGGGTTTGGAAACAATGGGTGGATGAAAACCAAGAACACATGTGCTGTGATGTTATGATGCGAGTATAGGGTGAAAAGGGTTCTCATGTCTTGACGGTATAATAAGTTAATAAATCCTCGGTATGTATGCAGAAGTGCCGGAGGTGAAAAAGTAAGAGAGTGAGGAGGTGAAAGGCTGTGATGTATTTTTAGCTGTATTCGTTTGTATTAGAGAATGCGAGAGAGAATGAATGCTGTGTGTTTGCTGGTGATATTGAGAAGAAAAAAGATGGCTATATGAAATGTTGATAGTAAAACCGGAAGTTTAATGACAGGAGCTTCGAATTGCTTAAAAACTCACCTTGAAGAAAAGAAAAGCCTGAGCCAGTGATAATTTGGAATGCAAATAATGCCAGCTTCGCATATGTACAGAGACACCCCTCATATACCAAACCCAGACACTTTCCTCCCCTTTGGAAGAGATGAAACATCCAATTGAAAGTTAGAGCGAATAGGTGTATTAGAAGAGATGAGATTCCGTGGAATAGTCCGATGTGGCCTGTTCGAAAGCCTGATGGACGATTGAAGGTATGTATTGATTATCGTAAAGTAATTGAAAAACTGTGAAATTTGTGAAGTGTTATCAGATGCGGTAGTAGATATGTATGGAAATAAAAGGTTTACGAAAATGATCGTGGTGCTGTACGATCAGAATGCCGAGTGAAGATGATATAGTTGTGAACTGCCTTTCGACTGCAAACAGCATAGTCAGTCTTAGAAATTTGAGCTTTGGTTAGCGAATGCTCCTAGCAGCATTCCAGAGGCGATGAATTGTTATGAATGATTCTCCAGTAAGAATGTGAATGTGTTTAATAGACAATATTAGATGAAGAATCTTCCTGAGCATTTAAAGTTAAGTGAATGCAATGGTTGAAAAAGTGTGGAGATAGATATAAAAGGTGAAAGTTGAGAAGTGGAGGGTTCTTCGGATGAGGTTGAATGCTGGGACAACAATATGGTTGTGCGACTGTTTAAAGAAAGCGAAAAGTTATGAAGAAAGTCGCAGTTTCCGAAGCCGAGAAGTTAGAGAGTTAGAGATTTTAGGTTTTAGATCATTTGGAAGGAAGTTTATGAAAGATTGGCGAGATGAAACTGACGAATGACGTGGAAAAAGCAAGAGTACATTTGAAGTGAATATAAAATGAAGAACGTTTGAAAAGTGAACGGAAGTCGCCGAAGAGTAAGCTGGCTATCCGGATTATATGAGAATGCGAAACCTCTGAATGTATACGATTGCAAGGGTATGTATGGGGGTTAGTTTGAGCAAATAACATATGATGGATTGAAAGATAAACGGTGATTGGCGTATGTTCAAAGCAATTTAGTAGACGGAGCAAAAGTATCCACGATTGAAAGAGAGTTGGCTGCTTGAGGTTTTTGTTTGAGTCGTTGCTCCGTTTTGTAGGATTAAGTTTGTTGTGCGAACGGATCACCAACCCTTGTTATTTCAGAGAATGATCAGTTGCGTAGTCGGATACGAATGCTCTGAAGCGTCCAGTGACTCCATTATTGGTTGATTATGTTCCGGTGTTCTGAGCATGGAAATACTATTGAATTCAAGAATGCCTGAAGTGAGATCATAAATGAAAAGGTAGAATAGACCCAAATAAGGGATTAATTAAGGGAAAAGAAAGTCAGGGTGGGTGATTCATGTCGAAAAGTGTGTTTATGGTGTTACAGGATTCTAGCTAGATAGGGTGTTTCGAGATCCAGATGAGTATGAAGAATGCGGAGAAGTTATGAATGAAGATGCTGAAATATCTGAGCAGATTGGATTAGGAGGGTGAAAATTTATGAAGATTTAAAGGCTAATGCGAACTAGGTGTTGTTCCGGGCAAGATTATGTTTGTGAGAATGTTAAGTATGATGGCATTATGGTGGTAAACCCAGTTGTAATAGATAGGGTAAGTGCAAAAGTGGGCGATCTTCATTTACAGTATTAAGGGATACATTCAATGGTAATCGAGAAAAAGAGCTATGATAGGAAGTATGTTTTGGGAGAGTTGGAGGAGTGTCTGGTAGAGGGTGATGAGAATGTGAAAATGATTTCGCAGGGAAATCAAAGGTTGTATATGCGACATTGGATAAGTGGAAGAATGAGTTAAATGGCACGTGAATGGAGAGTATTTTGTGATCTGATTGATACCTGGGCTCAGATTATTTAGTGAATTGCGTCTGTTTTACGAGAGATGAGCATGAGAATCTATGGCAGATAGAGAGGAGGATACGAATGTGAAGAATACAAAGGATGTTCAGGTTTTGTCGCTTTTGAAGAGGTTTTGTTTAAGGTAGAAATAGGAACGCTAGGGAAAGTGAACATAGGTTTGTGAGTGCTGACGAGACGAATGGCGTATTGTTTTCTGTTGGATTGACTTTTTGATTGAATGTGTCGGTAATGTAGGAAAAGTTGATTGAAGGGAATCCTGAGATTGTAGAAGCAGAAGAATGTGTTTTGTGATTTTCTTGGCATGGTGAGAGTGGGTGGGAGAAGAAACTGTTAAGCATGAGTATTGAGAATGCAAGAGAAGTCTATTGATCTGTGAGTTGAAAAATGTATTTCGGTAAGAAGGCGTAGGGATCCAGTGATAAGAAATTGAGGTATTTGCAAAAAGTGTTGTGTAGTAATGTGTGTATTATTTTCGAAAGTAAGGAGATATTTGTAGTACCGTTTTTAACTGTTATACAGTAGATGCGTTAGTGACCACCGTAGGTTTGGCACATGGAAGTTTAAA
The DNA here is from genome assembly GCA_015478945.1 of Trachelipus rathkii. Classification (NCBI taxonomy): domain Eukaryota; kingdom Metazoa; phylum Arthropoda; class Malacostraca; order Isopoda; family Trachelipodidae; genus Trachelipus; species Trachelipus rathkii. Next base: position 5,027 of record JABUQX010135246.1, on the reverse strand, counting down.
TTTGGGAATTATGAAAGAGGATGTTTATCTGGCTAATGAAAATAGTGAATGATGTGTTGAAAAAGCTGAAGAATGTCAGAAAGGAAGTATCAGAGAATGTATGTCGAAACCCCCGTTTACGAATGATGTAATTGAACCTGTTGGAGTTAGTATGATTCGATTGTGTTTCTTACCTGTGACTTCGAGGGGTATGTAGAATGGTGAGGTGGATCACCATAAAGTAAGTTTGCGTATCTGGCGGTGAAGAAATAAACTAGACAATTGCGCTAGGGTGTAAGGGAAGTTTTGTTGCCGATGTGTGTATGTAAACCCGAAGCAAATTGAGTGATAAGGACCCGAGTTTGTTAGGCAGCCGTTGAGCAAATGTAGAATTGGCATTGAACATGTGAGAACGACGCCTATATCCGAGTCGAAAGGGTTAGGACGAAACGATTCGAAATCTGAGTGAGAGTACGGAATGATATGAAAACGAGAATGATTGGATTATGGTAGAAGAGTGTTGTGGCTTATAATATGACTGTGCATAGAGCAACTGGTATGTCTCCTTGTATGTAAGTGAATAATATTTAAAACTTATTCAAAACCCAGGCTTGTTACCTGAAGGGTGATAGGGCGTTTGAGAAAGGTAGTTTAAATTTCCAGTTTTAAGGTATGATAAGGTAAGGAAGTGATTGAGAAAGGTCGTTGAACGTGAGTAAGATGAGAGAAAAGTTTGAAGGGCCGTATATTGTAAAAAGGGTTATGTCTAATGGGGTTAGTTATTTGTTGGAGGGTGAGAACGATGGTGGTACGAATGAGGTTCGGGCCCATCAGTACAGTTGAGGCCGTGGAAAAGAACCCCCTGGTTATTAAATCCATCCCTGTATAATTTTTGGTGAATGAGGATACTTAATGAGAATGAGATATTATGGAGGATTTTGTTGAAGGGGAAAGAAGTATTTTGTGCGAAAGATACCGAAGAAAAAGACGTACAATTGCAGTTGATCTAAGTTGAATAATTTGAAAGTGTATTAAAAAAAGAGCATTTTAATAATTAATATTGTAAATACAAAAATAGATGCAAAATAACAATAGTTTAGAAAGAACAAATATTAGTCCTCCATATTTGTTTAAACTTCCAAATTAAATTAGCTAATAGAGTTAACTAGTCAAACAAAAATAATAAATTTTAAAACAATTTTATTGTAAAGAAAATGTTCTTTATTGTTTTCACAAATTTTCCAGTATATAAAAAAAAAATGAAAGTCGAGAAAAGAGGATGAATAAAACCATGTAACAAGTTTAAATTATAGAACGTTATCCTGTATAACTATAGTGGAGTAGTTTGAATTCTGTATTTAATCGAAGGGTCATTAAAAATTCTTTACATATACTTAAGTGGATTATTTTACCAGCTGTTACGATGGAAGACAATTATTATAAGAAAATTAAACATTTGATAAAATATGCAAGAGCAGGGTTGGAACGAAAAATAATCAAATGATTTAAATCAATTGATTTTTACGTGATTTTTTTAATAAAAAAAATCATGATTTTTTTAATTTTTTGGGCAATTCTCTTTTTTTTCTAAATTAATAATTATTCCTAGTTATCACCTGATTAATGATAAGTATATTTCATCTATATAATAAGTAAATTCATCAATGTAGTTTCAAATGAATTTTAATAAAGAAATAAATAAAAGATTAGAGGTACTTCAGCCCATTTTAATTAAATTATCAAGTATCAATTTAGATAACTTAAACTAAATCCAATGAATATATTTACTAAACTTATTATTAATTAGGTAATAATTAGGATTATTTACTAATTTTATAAAAATAATAATTAAAAAAGCAACTTGTGCCTAAAAAATCAAAAATATCAAAAAAATCAAAAATTGATTTTTTCCTAAAAAATTCAAAAAAAATCCCCAACCCTGTGCAAGAGTGTTACAATATCAGCTGATTTTAATAAAACTATTAAAGAGCAAATATGAGCATCATAAATTCTTTTGTTAACAATAAAACATGTGATGTTATCTTACGGGATTTACACCTTAAAATAGTGAAGAATATTTTCTCAATTCTCAATTCTGTATGTAATTCAAGTTAAAACTTCCGATTTTTACTTAACTTTATAAACTTGTTAAATTTGCATTGTAAACTAAAAAACTAATGCAGCAATAAGGGTCAATTAATTTATTTTAAAATAAAAACAAAAATCTTAACACCAAAATAACAACTTCTCTTTATCAGTCAAAATAAAATAAATACATTTTAATTACCATCATCTCAAACTTTAGGGACTTTTGCACTTTATCGAGAAGAGGAACTTTCAAGTTTTTCCCTCCACGGAACTTATCCAAAACTTTCACCTCACGAGTCTTCTATGCTCTCTCAGATATACCATAATAGAATGTAATGATTTTTATTTTAACAATACAAATTACCAGTTTAAATATTACCTCAAATAGAGAGAAAATAAATAAATAACTAAAACGCCTCGTTTAAAAATACAAAAATAGACGATTTAATATTTCCAATAGACAGAAAGAGTAAAAGGAAGAGGACAAAAGAGATTGTTGTGTATCCTTTACTAAGAATATAATTTTAGTATACATGACTAATTAATGAAATATAAGTAGCAACGTTTCTGAAGCATTTGTGCAATATGAGTATTTATAGGTGTGTGAAAATAAAATATATATTATTTACGTATTAGTATGATATATATACTATCAGTACGACGTATAAATAAAATATTCTATTGATTACATTGAGCACTTAACATATAAATATTACATATATACTAATAAATTGCTTATTAATGGTAAATTTAGCTACATAACTTTTTTTTATTAGTGTGTATAGGACACCAAGCCACAGCAAAAGGAAGCTCGGTTTTATCCCGTGTAGTATTCTCATTAACACAGGGACAGCCTCCTAAACTTGATATACTATATATCATATATATATATACGGGTATATATATTATATATATATATATAATATTATAATATATAGTATATATATTATATATATATATATATATACTAATATAATATATATATATATATATTATAATATTAAAAAAAAGAACATTTTTTTGGGAAGCTAAAGAATTACCGCCTTCTCCGGAGATTCGAAAACCACCCGTAATGTTGCGATCTGATGGACAAGTATACTCGATAGCTACCACTTGAGCTATCCCAATCCAAAAACCGTTTGGGTTCAAGAAACAGTTTTAAAGCAAACTGAGCTCCCTTCAAGGCGACATCACCAGGTGTCCCAACCTGTCCTAGTCGAGGATAGGACAGGTTAAATAATTGTAGGTGTAAATTATTGCATCAATCCAATTTTATTATTTAGATTCTAAAAAAAATAAGAACTTTAAATAAGAAAGTAAAATTATATTATATATATACCTATACTATATATATATATATATACTATAATTAATATATATATATATATATATATTATATAATAATATATATTATATATTTAGATCTTACCATACGCACATAAAGTGTATATATATATATATATATATATATATATATATATATATATACGATTTAAAAGTTAAATATTATAAAGAACGTTCAGTGCATGGAGAAAAGAAAAATAGTGTGGCTATTTAAAGTGAGGCGATTCCGGAGAGGAAAGGTAAATATATTGGGAAAATGATTCAGCCTGATAGCTTCACAACTCACAAATATATGGTCGATCGTAAGAGGACGAAATAAACAGCAAAATGGGCATAATGAGGGTTCTCTCGCCATGTGATAACCATGGGTTAGGTTGGTCTTCTATACGTAAACGGGCCAGAACTACCTCCTGGCGACGACTACGTCTACAGGAAGAAGGCTAGCTTCTTATAAGGGGTTTTAGGTTTCGGAGCTTGGCGCAACAAGCATCCTCTTCCCAACATGTCTGCCAGCATAAGAAAGAACCCTGTCTAATGTTCGAGGAAAAGTCCGCTGCTGGGAGGTGCCCCAATCGAACGTCAGGGGGGGAAGGTATTGTTCATTTATTATATTGATTGCAGCATGTTCATTTCCCAGAACACCTACATGCGAGGGGACCAAGCAAAATAGAATGCAATTCTTCCTTTTATGCAACGAGCAAATGAATCGCTGGATAGCAAAAACAATGTGATTTCTCGTTGACCGATGTTGCAACCGTAGGAGGGTATTTCTTGAATCCGAGATGGTATAACTTTCATCAGTAAGGATGGTATATCCTGTCCACTGCCATAGCCAAAAGTTGAGAAAATGGACGAGTAGGGCGGTAGGGAGTGGGAAATGGCGAGATCAGGAAAGGCAGCTGTTGGTGAAAGTATGAGCATAATCTTTGTGAACCTATTTATGGGACATAAAAGAACCCCTTAACATAAATGAATGGACTGCAGTCAAGGACTGTATCCCGAAGGATACAGACGGTAGAGTAAAAACCCACCGTAAATGGGTATCTGTGAATCTGTAGAGCAGGACCGATAGCTAAGGAAGGCCGAGGAAAGTGAAGACAAAAGTCACAACCCCAGCCAATAAGCATGTGATTGTAGTGAAGACGCTCTAGTTGAGATGACAGAGCAGAGGAAACGGGAATTTGAATTGAAGAAAACGGCCAAGATCATCTTATGAGAAGCAAACGCTTCACGTACATCATGGTCCAAACGAACGAGAGGATCCTGTGTAGAGAGATGGTAACGGAAACCAAATTGATGGTCAGAAAAGGCATGGAATTGTTCCAACGTGGGAACGAGACGTGAAGCCGTCAATTCTCTCACATTAAGACACATTAGACAGGATAAATGCGACATACGTTAAAATGAGATAGGAAAATCGATAGGTATGATTATAGCCTGAATAAAGAAAGGACTGAAAAAAAAGGTACTTTCCAGGGTGCGTGAGAAATTGCATGAAAATACCTAATAATCATAGAAAATAAATCAAAACCAGGACAGCGGGGAAGCCACCGCGTCCACCAGGATTACTGTTAGTCGCGCAAGCTAAAGGAGACGACACAAGTGATAAGAAAAAA
>JABUQX010135245.1:0-23493 GCA_015478945.1 Trachelipus rathkii | reverse complement strand
CATGAAAATCCGTAAGACAAATAACTCTAAATACGTTCTTTTCTTTAAAAGAAATTCTTTTGATGTTGAAGATCCAGGAATGATAATGTTCAAATTACTCTCACTTAAAGTAGGTGGTATAAGTTCGCTCTCCTATTTCTTGAAAATTTAGAACATTTCTAGCACAAATTTTAAAACAAAATGGAAAGCAGTTTTAAATTAACAATAGACATAGACTCATAGACTTATAGAGGTCATAGCATCGTTTCGAGCCCGTTTGCACTTCTAGCCGTCATGTAAACGTCAAGAGTCAGACAATTCGTTGTTAAACTCGAATTCCGGGAATTAGTAACGGGGTCGGCTGTGAAGGATACTTTGTTTACAAACAAATTTCTTTACAAAACATGTCGGAAATGGCTTGCCAAAAGTTTTTTAATACTTTAGTTAACTTTATATTAAGGATACTAATATATCGTATTATTTCATAAAAGATAAATATAAGTATAAGAGTATTGCTTACAATTGTCAGCTGATCCGACGGGCGTTCGTTTGGTGGTATAAGTTCGCTCTCCTATTTCTTGAAAATTTTAGAACATTTCTAGCACAAATTTTAAAACAAAATGGAAAGCAGTTTTAAATTAACAATAGACATAGACTTATAGAGGTCATAGAGACATAGAGCATCTTACTGTCTTACGCCTGGCAGAGACCTTTGTCCTGCAACTTACGTAATATATATATATATATATATATATTATATTTGAAATTATATTATTTAAAACCTTATATATATATATATATATATATATATATATATATATATATATATATATATATATATATATATATATATAAAAGGGTTAAAGATGTTACAATTAGATTAAAATCACGCGGCACCCCTGACAGATCTCGCGGCACACATAAGTGCCGCGGCACACCAATTAAATTATAGTGAGTTAGACAATAATAGTACTGTAGATGAGCCTATAAATAATCACATAAAACTATTAGGAATGATATGGGATACTCATAATGATACCTTATATAATATATATATATATATATATATATATAGGAGATGGACGGAGTACTTCAGTGAACTGCTAAATGTGAATGAACAGGGGGAGGAGGAGGGAGAAGAGATGGTGGAGGGAGAGGAAGATGAGGAGGGGGAGGAGATAACTATGGAAGAATTAGAGGTGGCTCTGAAAGCGATGAAGAACGGTAAGGCACCGGTGAAGATGGGATACCCATAGAATTGATAAAAGAGGGAGGAGAGAAAATGAAAGAAGAAATTTTGAAACTGTTTAATAGGTGTTGGAACGAGAGTGAAGTACCAGAAGGATGGGGAAAGTCAATTATAGTGCCAATATATAAGGGAAAAGGAGATACAGGAGACTGTAAAAACTACAGAGGAATTTCTTTGTTGAACCATCTGGCAAAAACATATGAGAGAATTTTAGAGAAAAGGTTGAGAATAGTAGTAGAGCCCAGACTGGGGGAAGAACAGCACGGATATAGAAAGAACAGAAGCACGATGGATCTCTTGTTCGCTCTGAGAATTACGTTGGAAAATGTATGGGAATTCAACAAACGAGCATATATAGCTTTCATAGATCTGAAGAAAGCTTTCGATTCGGTGCCTAGAGAGAGACTTTGGAGAGTGCTGGAGAGAATATGCAGTGGGTAGAAAGTTGAGAGGAGCTCTGGAGAGTTTGTACAGGAATAGCAAATGTAATGTAAGAACAGAATATGAGAATAAGGAATGGTTTGAGGTGAGAACAGGGGTTAAACAAGGAAGCGTGTTGTCACCAATTTTGTTTGTATCGTATCTGGATGTAGTGATAAAGAAAGTGAGAGAAGAAATCAGAGATTTGGACGGTGATATTTTATTATATGGATGGCTTGGTGTGCTGGAGCTGATTAATGGGTTAAGAGAGGTAGTGATATGTTTTGCCAACAGGCTGAGAGAAGCCGGCTTGACTATAAACGCAGAAAAGACGGAGATCATGGTGGTCAGTAGAGAAGAAGGAGGAAGAGAGTTGAGAATAGAGGTGGAGGGGACTGAGATAAAGACGGTGGAGAAATGTAAATATTTGGGTGGAGTATTTGAAAGAGAGGGAGGAAATGTACAAGAGATCACAAGTAGGATAGCTCAGTATGGGGGAGCAGTAAGAGTAGTGTATCCCATACTGAAAGATAGACAAACAGTGTGGAGGTGAAAGGGTGATCTTAAGGTGTGTTAACACCAACACCGATTTTACTATATGGAGCAGAGACATGGAGTACAACCACAAGAGAGGATAGTAGAATACAGTCGGCGGAGATGTACGTTTTGAGAGCGATAATGGGAAAGACTAGAAGAGACAGACAGAGAAAAGAAAGAATAAGGGAGGAGGTTGGAGTGAAGGCTATATTGAATAAGATGGATGCAGCTAGATTGAGGTGGTGGGGACACCTGGAGAGGATGCAAGAAAGGAGAGTAGCCAAAAAGAGATGGGAGTAGAGACCGGAGGATACGGACCAAGAGGAAGACCTAGGAAGAGATGGGAAAGCTCGGTGGAGGACTCATTGAGAAGACATGGATTGCCGTCGATGCAGGAGCTGAGGGAAGATGGAGTTTTGGAAGATAGAGGAAGATTCAGAAGAGTGCTGGCCCCGCTGACAGGGTCTTGACCCTTCCTGGGAGTGGTTGTAAAGTAAATATATATATATATATATATATATATATATATATATAAATGGATATATATTATTATTTATCTATTATTATATATATATATATATATATATATATATATATATATATATATATATATAAGCGGTTGTAATTTTTAATATATATATATATATATATATATATATATATATATATATATATATATATATATATATATATATATATATATATATATATATATATATATATATATATATATATATATATATATATATATATATATATATATATTATGAAGGTAGTAAGTGAGTTGACTTGAGAACCACCTTCATTAGCTGAAGACTAGATGATGTTGAAGAGAGTGAGCATTGTCGCGATGAATTGGCGTTTCGTCCTGGGGGGCTGCTTTGGACTCATCAGTGGTGGTCGCAGCCCCCTTCCACCAGACGCCACAGAACTCCCCCCAGTGACAATGCCGCGAGCACACTCCGCTCTGCGCACCTGAAAGGACGTTGGTCAGCTGTCAGATGAGAGCCAGGTGTGCACACATTAAAGCCACTGAGAAGGCTTCGACCACTCTGTACTCTTACGTGCAGTTGGTCTGCACCTGCAGTGAGAAGCACAGTACAGGCGTTACAGGATGACCGAACCGAGCAGCGCCCAGCAGAAGAAACTTGAATTGATGTAATGCCGCGTTGAACAATTGTGGTAAAACAAACTCTACAACGAAATGTCTTACCACGGCGAACAACTTTGAGAAGATGGGATGCTGGCTGGTGTTCGTTGTGCCACTCCAGTGGCACTAGTCACTCCGGTGGTCACCAATATGAAGGGAGGTAAGTAGTTGTCTTGAGAACCACCTTCATTAGCTGTAGACTAGATGATGTTGAAGAGTTGCTGTCGTGATGAATTGGCGTTTCGTCCCGGGGGCTGTTTTGGACACATCAGTGGTGGTCGCACCCCCCTTCCACCAGACGCCACAAATATATATATATATATATATATATATATATATATATATATATATATATATATATATATATATATAGATATCATATATATATATATATATATATATATATATATATATATATATAGCGTACATGGGCGTAGGCAGGATTTCATTTAGGGGGAAAAGGTTGAGTGATATATATATATATATATATATATATATATATATATATATATATATATATATATATATATATATATATATATATATATATATATATATATATATATATATATATATGTGTGGTGTGTGTATGTGTGTACGCAGGATTTGACTTAGGAGCTAGTAAAGGTTGAGTGGTTTATGTTCCTGCTCACAGTTATCCAGACGGCGTGGGTTGGTTAAACTCCAGATTTTTCCTTTTCAAAAGCTAATAAAAAATATAATAATATAAAAAAGTTATTTCGGTTATAAAATAAATAAAATAACAAGTCTACAACAGTTTTAATTAAACAATTTTATGTGTCACGAGGTGAGTAAAAAAATATCTATTTGAGAGACGTAAAGTAATATTTATGATGGTTGGCTAGACTGTACTGAGTCCTGAGTGGTAACTAATATTAAATCTAAACTAGCATTAGACGCCTTGGATTTTCAGCGAATTTCGCAATTACATTTGCTTCCAATTCGTTCATTTTTACTTACTAATATTCTATGAATACTCATCCTACATAGTCCATTAAGCCTGTCTTCGTTTATTGTGTTTCTTAGCCAAGTATTTACTCTTCAAAGAGTGCTGAAAGACCTTTCAATGGTACTTGTTAAACACGGTAGCACCAGTTCAATTAACAGACAGGTTTTTAATTTGAGAAAAAAGGGATTGGCTTCTTTAATGACTTCAGTAAGTTCCAAGTCTTTCAACTTTTGCTTTTCCATTTTTTATCCAGCCACTCCCGTGCTTCAAAGACATTGAAATTGAATTTCTTGAAGAGTACATTTTAGTATTTCAACCAATTGCTGTTGCATTAGATAGGCTACAGGGTGATAAAAGCTGTTTTTATGGAACTTTGCTTCCAACATTACTAGTGATTGAAAAAAAATTTAATCGCTTAAATACGTCTCTACTTAGACATGTTCATCCTCTTCTTACAGCATTAGCTTCAGGTTTCGAGAATAGATTTCGGGAGTTTCTTAGTTTGCATAGCTCGGCCAACACTGCAGTTCTGGCATCTATTTCTAATCCTAACCACAAAATCAAATGGCTCGCCATAAACCCCGAATATAATACCGAGGAAAATAGGAAAAGTATCAGGAAATGCTAATCGTGGCTGTCAGAAATGAGGTTCAAGCAAATACATCTCAAGAGCCTAACGAAGTAATGGATTTGGCTGGAGGTAGCAGTCCTTAAATAAAGATGAACTAGAAATAGAAGTGCTTAAATACCTTACGGATAACGACAGATCCCTAGAGTCACTTAATAGGTATCCCTGTGTTAAAAAGTCTTTTTGCACTACAATACTCCACTACCTTCATCGGCCCCTGTAGAAAGGTTATTCAGCTTTGCGGGTCACATTCACTCTCCAAAGAGATCCAAGCTATCTGATAATATGTTTGAAAGGCTAGTCATTCTTAAAGGCAATTCTTCATATTTGTAATGTTATTAATTAAGTTACTATAAATAAAATCCTTATGTCTTTCTTTTTTAATTTTATTTATGCTCTATATGGTTACAGAAAATTATTATCATTTATTATTAAGTGATTAACTATGTTTAAATAGATCATTATTATTACTATTATTATTATTATTATTATTATTATTATTATTATTATTATTATTATTATTATTATTATTATTATTATTATTATTATTATTATTATTATTATTATTATTATTATTATTATTATTATTATTACCTAACTTTACAATACATTATTACTGTCAATTTTTTATTATTATTACCATTATCATTATTAATATTAATAATATCTACTCTTAATACTTTGCATACCAATAATATCAAACAATGTTGAAAGAAGATCAACTAGCTAGGGTTCAAAGTGACGCACAATTGAGATAATCTTCTACGTTTATTAATAAAATAAATTATAAAAAATTTTAAATATGGATAATATTGTATCACTAAATTTCATAAATGTATATCATTTATTGCACTAAGTTTACATAATGAAACTTAAAATAGATAAAAATTTTAAAAATTGTATATTTCTATTATTTGGTCAATGATAGTAATGTAAATTGCAATTTTTGAATAAAAGTTTAAAAACTGTTAGTTAATCCAATGATTTAATCTTCAGCAGTAAATATGTATATGATCATGTACCAAAACTGTAAACTATTAATTAATCCCGAAACTGACCGAAAGTAACGCGTTACATGTAACGGCGTTACATGTAACGAGTAACGGTAACGCTTCAAAGAATTTTAAAATGTAACGATGTAACGGTAACGCTAACCAATTTCATGTAACGATGCCCATCTCTGTATATATATATATATATATATATATATATATATATATATATATATATATATATATATATATATATATATATATATATACAATATATAGAGATTGGTGCCTATATATATATATATATATAGTGATGCACCGGAGAGTAATTTTGGCCGGAGGCCGGAGAGCCGGAGGCCGGAGAATTAAAATTTTAATTCCGGCCGGAGGCCGGAGTCTCCGGCCGGAGATTTAAATTTTCTTTTTTTTTTTTTTTTAACAAAATATATATATATATATATATATATATATATATATATATATATATATATATATATATATATAAATATATATATATATATATATATATATATATATATATATATATATATATATATATATATATATATATATATATATATATATATATATATACATATATATAAATATATATATATATATATATATATATATATATATATATATATATATATATATATATATATATATATATATATATATATATATATATATATTAATGATTGACTCTAAACATTCAATTATCATGCACCTTCCTCGTCCGGATCCTAAGTAGTAACTACCTAGAGAAGTTACACTTCTTAAAGAGCTAAACCCGTGAGGTGTGAACTACTTGTGCGCTATTGGGAATACATTACTATCAAGAGGAAACCCAAAGAAAGGTTCAAAATATTATAGCACAAAACCTTTACTGGATCATCTTGAAAAGAAACATAAAACCACATATTTGAAGATAAAAGAAATATCTGAATCTTCAAGAGGAAAAGTGGCCGAAAAAAGAAAACATGATATTACAGACACAGCAGATGATGATCCATGTCCATCCATATCATCAACTTCTACCTCTATTAAAAAGATTTCTTCAGCCTACACTGTTTGATAAAACAAAGATTTGGGACATTAATGATAGAAAAAGCACAGAAATTCATTTCAAAATTGGGGAATTGATTGCTGTGGACAATCTGCCATTTTCTTTTGTTGAAGACATTGGATTTAAGAGATTAATAAATCACGTATGTCCACAATATAATATTCCATCAAGGAGGTACTTTTCAGAAGAGATTATCCAAACAATATATAAAAGGGTAAATAACAAAATAACAATTCAGCTGCAAGAAATTCAAGCAATATCATTAACATCAGATATTTGGACTTGCTCATATAACAATGAAAGCTTTATAAGTATGTCAAGGCATTGGATTGATAAAGATTTTCAAAGGAAGAGTGGAACATTACAAATCAGTAGTTTTAGTGTTTCTTATTCAGCAGAAAATATATGTCTAAAAAGTGAGGAAATACTTAAGAGCTGGGATTTAAAAAAATAAAATATTCATGTTGTCCTAAGACAACGCTTCCCAACCTTTTTACTCCCACGTACCCCTTGATTAGGCTTTTCATGGATTAGTACCCTCTTTGCTCATAACTCCTGCTACCTGTCCCTTCACCCCCAAAAAATTGTTTTTGTTGGATAGTAATGTTCTTAGGGTTAGCTAAATAATCAAAAGACTCAAATTAATGACTTCTATAGCCTATTATTTTTTATTTTACATTTTACAATTTATTTCAACTTGTTATAATAGTATATACCCTAATATCAAAACAAATAAAGACAGCATTTAAATAATTTGTAATCACATTATCTTACTGCATGATGAAAGTACATAATAATTATTAATCTTGATATACAAGTCTTCAAACCTGCCTTTTAATAATTTCAGTTGGTGCTTTCCGCCATTATCAACATTATTTTCATGTACCCCCAACCGGTATGCAGAGGACCCCCAGGGTTACGCGTACCCCACGTTCTAAGATAACGCACCAAACATTACAAAAGGTACGAGAGCGACAGGTATTATAAATGAGACATGTTTTATTCATTCCTTACAGCTAGTAATACATGATGCTATATTTTCTCAAAAATCAATTAAAGAATTAATTACTTTATGTAGGAAAATTGTAGGTTATTTTAGTAGATCACCAATTACTAAACTAAATTAAAGGAAATTCAAAAATCTAATTTGCCAAAACACAAGCTTATCCAAGATGTGGAAACAAGATGGAATTCATCATATTATATGCTGCAAAGAATCATAGAGCAAAAAATTGCAATTACTATATATTCTTCAAATTCGAAAAACAATCTAGATATCTTAAATGCAAATTACTGGAAGCTAATGGAGAATATAATTAGATTGCTACAACCATTTGAAGAATTAACTAAAAAAGCGAGTGATGATGATGTAGATTTATCTTTTGTAATACCTGCAGTTAATGCATTGCAAAATATTTAGCAAAAACTTGGAAGGATAGCGGTGTAAAAACTATGAAAGATGAACTTTTAAATTCTGTTACTGAACGTTTTGGTACCATTAAAGAGAAGAAACTTTATGTACTTGCAACAGTTCTAAATCCACAATAAAAATTAGCTCCCTTTGATATTATTGATCAGAATAAAACAAAATTTATGCTCAAAGAAGAAGTAAAACTTTTATAAAAGCTAAAGAAAATATTACATTAAGTTCAGATTCTAATGAACAAAATGATGATCAAAATGATCAGTCTCATACAGATTCACATGAAGAATCTGAAAATGAAACGGCAGATATTGATAAGGAAACACATTCAATTTTCTGGAAGTGCTTTGATGACATGCTACAAAAAAATCGTTAGAAGAAAATGAAGAATATTCAGATACAATCAAACCAAGTGGAACTGATCAAAGGAGAAGCAGCAGTGAGAGAAAACAACATGAATTAGAAAATACTATTCAAACTACTGTGGATAAATATTTTGTAGCACCACTTATGGAACGAAAATCGGATGCTGATCTACTGTTATGGTGGAAAGAAAGAAAAGCTATTTATCCTGATTGCATCTTACCTGAATTAGCTAGGAAATATCTCTCTGCTCCACCTTCAAGTGTATTTTGCAAGAGAATGTTTAGACAAGCAGGAAATATTTCTACAAGTAAAAGGAATCGTCTTTCTCCAACACTAGCTGATCAGCTCCTGTTTCTTCATCATAATTTAAGATCATTTGATTTTAAATATTAGAAAATGGTTACCTAAATAGCGATGAATAAGCTATTTAACTTTCCTTTCACTGACTTTGCGCTTAACAATATAATTTAATTTTCTCAAAAAATTCTATTGTGTTACGCTATACAGTATCGATAACAGCTGATACATGCACTATATATATATATATTATATATATATATTATATATATATATATATATATATATATATATATATATATATATATATATATATATATATATATATATATATATATATATATATATATATATATATATATATATACATATGGGAGGGGCGCGGGGCTATTGCCCCCTGAATTCAAAGTTTTGCTCCGCTGAAAGAAAATTTTCAAAGCTTTTTGCTTCCTTGAAAAAAATTATATATATATATATATATATATATATATATATATATATATATATATATATATATATATATATATATATATATATATATATATATATATATATATATATATATATATATATATATATATATATATTATATATTTATATATATATATATATATATATATATATATATATATATATATATATGAGAGGAAAAAAAAATAAATGTGTATTTATTTATACTATATATATATATATATATATATATATATATATATATATATATATATATCAAAAAACTTTCTCACGAAAAAAAAACTTTGCAAAATTTGCACAATAGAATACAGCCCTACCTTCTAGCCTCCCCTTACTTTGCCCTCCCTATTCCTGGCTGTAATCTTCAGGGGATCCAATATTGGGGATTTTGGGACCCCATTTTAGCCCCTACCTAAAAATGGACATTAAAATTTTTAATTTGCAGACAATTTTGATGGGGAAAAGAGCAAACCGCAGCTTTTTTGACCTCTAAAACGTCATTTTCGGGTGTTTTTCTGTGTCTGTAGTCATTGTTTCGGCGTTTTCATTTTTTCATAACCTAATTTTTTGACAATTTTTCGTTTCAACTTCTACAATTTTTTTCGAAATGACTTCAAACTTGAATTATACATAGATGGGTCTATTAAGCACAAAATGCACGAAGTAGTTTTTTGATTTTTGGAAAATTATGCTCAGCATTTAAAAAAAAGAAATAGGTATTGAAATTCGATATTCCGAAACAATGACTACAGACACAGAAAAACACCCCGAAAATTAGCTTTTAAAAGGTAAAAAAAAAAACTGCTTTTTCCCCATAAAAATTGTATGAAAATTAAGAATTGTATGTCCATATGTAGGTGGGGGCTAAAATGGGGTACCAAAATTCCCAATATTGGATCCTTAAAAATTAAAAGATGAATATCATTGTTAGGGCTGCCAGTTGTCACCGAGTTATGTTTCAAGATAGGGTCCAATATTGGGCTCAGGCTGAGCCCAATTTTCACCCCCCTAAAAATGGACATAAAACTCGGAATTTTCAGCCGATTTTGACTCTATAAACACCAAACTGAAGCTATTTTTTTTGCCCTCTAAAACGTCGTTTTAGAGTGCTTTTCCGTGTCTATAGTCAATCTTTCAAAATTTAAAATTTTTCAAAAGCCATGTTTTTGACATTTTTTGAATCAACCCCAGAATTTTTCTCGAAATAACTTCAAACTTGAAATATGCATAGATGGGTCCATTACCTACAAAAGTCATGAAGTATGTTTTTGATTTTTTGAGTTTTGTGCTCAGCGCTGTCCAATTTCAAAACCCACTTTTTTTGGATTTTAAAATGAAAAATTGCGATATTTTTTTCTGTTCAGGCGAAGTGGATGAAATTTTCAGGGGATATGCAGTCGTGAGAGAGGCACATTTTTTACTTAGATAATTTCTTTGTATATGCATTAGTTTTGAATTTGTTCTTGGAACAAATACAAAAAAATTTAGAAATTTTTAAAAATTCTCTTGAGTAAACAAAAAATATCGAAGTAAAAAGATGTATCTAAATCTGACTCTAAGCCCTGAAAATTTGATGTTGATCGGACAAGTAGAAAAACATCTCAATATTTCTTTTTTCCAAAAAAATTTTTTGCTTAGATATATATCTATAGAGTATATATATATATACACATAAAAAAGATATATATATATATATATATATATATATATATATATATATATATATATATATATATATATATATATATATATATATATATATATATATATATATATATATATATATGTATATATATATATATATATATATATATATATATATATATAGTTAGTATATATATATATATATATATATATATATATATATATATATATATATATATATATATATATATATATATATATATATATATATATATATATATATATATATATATGTGTATATATATATATATATATATATATATATATATAGTATAAATATATATATATATATATATATATATATATATATATATATATATATATATATATATATATATATATATATATATATATATATATATATATTATATATATATATATATAAATTGATATAAAATTTAAAAGAAAAAAAATTATTTTAATTTATCACAATGGATAAATTTGTAATTAAGAGGCCTCGCCTTAGTGATAATTATTATTACTCTTTGACTGAACAAACCACGGACTCATTGAATGATGGTACTGGTTCATATTTTAGTGTTAATGCAAATGACAGTGCTAATGCCGTCCCGAGTATTGTCGGCACCTGCATTAATCATATGAATGAAGCTTCCGCATCTGGCGTAGAACCAACTGTTGAAATTCGTTGTTTGGATATTGGAAATTACATTACTCAAAATAGTATTACTAACAATCTAAAATTTGATTTATTAACAAATCCATACAAACCACTAAGCACTTACAACTTTAAGCAAGATATCACATGGGGCAAAAGGGCTTTCCTTTACGAATACAATTTGTGGTTAATATATATTGAAAAAAATTAAAAGGACTCTTCTGTAAATTATGCGTGTTATTTAGGACTTGCATCAAAAGAGGGTTTTTGGGTTCATTTATTGTCAAACCATTCTTAAAATATAAAGACTTCCACTCACATGCAAGAAACCATGTTAATTCTCAGTGGCATAGAGATGCTGATGTAGCAGCGAAAATTTTTGAACAAATAATTTTAAATAAACATGTTAATGTTTTTGAACAATTAAATAATGCTGAACATTTAATTATCGAAAGAAATAGACAAAAATTGTTGCCAATAATTTCAACTTTGATCTTCTGTGGAACCCATGATCTAGCTGTTCGAGGCAGTACTGCAGATACGGGTAATTTTTCGGATTTGTTAAAATTCAGAGTTGAAGCTAGTGATGCTGTGCTTACTGAGCATTTACAATCAAGTGGAGGCAATCAAAAATACACATCACATATGGTCCAGAATGAGCTCATATCCATATGCGGGAACCTAATTTGTAAAAACATTGTGGATGGAGTAAATACTTTTCACTTTTAGCGGATGAAACGGCAGACATTTCTGGGGTGGAGCAGCTGTCAATTGGCGTTCGTTTCGTTGATAAGGAGTTGAAAGTTAGAGAAGAATTTTTAGGTTTTACTTCGTTGAAAAAATTAAAAGCTGAAGATATAGCAGAAGTCATTTTATTGACTACCAGAGAAGCTTACAATTTAAATATGAATAAAGTCGTTGGACTTGGATTTGATGGATGCTCAACCATGGTTGGAAAAGAAAATGAAGTACAGAAAATAATAAGAAATCAATATCCCAAGGCCAAATTTTTTCACTGTGCTTCTCATCGCTTAAATTTAGTTGTTAATGACTTCAATCTTGTTCCCGAATTTCGAAATACTGTGGGCAGAGTGAAAGAAGTTATTGGATATTTTCGTGAAAGCCCATTGCGTAGGAAACTGATAATGAATATACCAATGTTATGCGAAACAAGATGGTCCTCAAAATACAAGTCCATCAGAATTTTTTTTGAAAATTTCATTCACATTAAATTAGTTTTGGAAACTTTGTCATCAGATTCAGAAGTAACTCAGGCCACACGAACAGCAGCATTTCAACTTTCGTCAGTAACAGGAACTCCTAAATTCCTTATTTGATTAGTCGTCATGGCCAAGTATTCCTCTTACTTTGAACCTGTCACGAACATTCTTCAAACTAAAACTATCAATCTGGAAGAGGTTCACAGTCACGTTGAAAAGCTATTAGAAATAGTAAAAAATAATAGAGACGAAAAACATGTCGCGTCTGTTTTCAAGGAACTTTTTACCAGTGTTAAGGAGCTTGCAGAATTTTTTTTATAGAATTCTCAATGCATTGCCACGTATAGTGTCCAAACAAATGCAAAGACCTAACTTTTCATGTAGTTCTGTGGAGGATTATTTCAGGGTTTCTCTATTTATACCATACCTAGATTCACTGATTTCATCTCTGCATATCAGATTTTCGGACGACAACAGAATACCAACATTTCTCTGTATTTTACATCCCGCTAGAATTAAAAATTTAACCATAACTGAAAATATCAAAAATTGAATCACTTCAAACTATATACAATATTGAGAACTTGAAAGGAAAAGCAGAATCATGGTTCAACTTGTGGAAGAAATCAGATGGGGACCAAGGGTTAGATGTAAACGAAAATGTGTGCTATAGTGAACTGATCCTAAAACATTGCGCTTTTTTCCCTGCTGTTTTACAAGCAATTAAAATTCTTCTAACACTTCCACCAACGACTTGCACAATTGAAAGATCATTCAGCACTTTAAGAAGAGTTAAAACTTGGCTAAGGTCAACCATTTCTGAAGATCGATTAAATGAATTATGTTTGCTCAGTGTTCACAGAGAAAAGTTTTGGAAAAAAACCCAACTAATTGATGATGTTATAACAGAATTTGGAAAGGAAAGGAAAGAAGAAGAATTAAATTTTTATTTTCAAATAAACAATAATTAAACTGAAATAAAAAACAATAAATTAGTTCTTTAAGTGCTTGCCTCAATCAAATCCAAATATTTTTCGCAACTACTTTTTATAGTTCATTTTACTTGTGATTAAAGTAACTAAGAAAGGTCATATATGACCTACACAGTCTTTCCAAATTTAATTTCTGACTGACATAGTGAATTAAGCATTCAATATTAGACATTTATTATAAAATATAAATTTGTATTCAAATAGTAAATACAGTGCCGCCGGTGCGTAAACGTCGAAGACGGTTCGAAGAAGAAAGAAAAACGCCAAAATAACCTTGTAAGTACTCATTATTTAATATATATATATATATATATATATATATATATATATATATATATATATATATATATATATAAATATATAGAAAGAAAAAATATAAATATAAATTTATAAGTACTCTTTATATATATATATATATATATATATATATATATATATATATATTATGCTTCCTTGTGAAATTCGAATTAAAAAAAATGTGGCCCTTAAATTTTTGCTACTTCCTGTTGGTGCCCATGTATATGTTTATATATATATATATATATATATATATATATATATATATATATAAATATATATATATATATATATATATATATATATATATATATATATATATATATATATATATATATATATATATATATATATATATATATATATATATATATATATATATATATATATATATATATATTCAAATGTTAGTTTGTTAAAACTTAAAAGTTCTTTAATAATTTAAAGATTAAGGATATATATCATAATTTTTTAGTCTTTTGGTCAGATATGGCATGTAGTTTAAAGTTCTTTTACCACCTATTTGCCTATATCTGTGGCCATTGCATTTCCTTTAAAGTTTAGATTTATCAAAGTGTATTTTTTGTTAGTTGTCATTTTGGATATCGAACCCTTTAAGTTGTTTATCAAAATAATTAGTCAATTTATAAATGAATATATAGGCCTATTCATATTATTATAGTTATAAAGTTATTAGTTTGACCTAATATTATCACTACAACAAAAAAAAATACTAAAATAATTTTTTTACATTTTTTGTATGAATCAGTTCTTCTAAATAAATTTATTTCATTAAATGTCTCATTATTACTTTCAATGAATTATAACTATTTTTATTTTCAAAACTACCTTTTAAAAATATAGGTCTCCGGCCGGAGAAAGCCGGAGACTAGTGGTCTCCGGCCGGAGCCGGAGATCTTTAAAATGGCCGGAACTCCGGCCGATTTTGATTTTTCACTCCATCCTAATATATATATATATATATATATATATATATATATATATATATATATATATATATATATATATATATATATATATATATATATATATATATATATATATATATATATATATATATATATATATATATATATATATATATATATATATATAAAAGTGATGCCACGCTGACACATAATTGCTAATTGCTCCACGTGGGTATACGTAACAAAGTTTACTCTATAAAATCTATAGGGTAAACTTTGTAAGTAATTAATTATGCAGAGAACAGCCCGGCAAAGTCAGAAAAGAATCAGAATTTAAAACTAGTTTGCTATCTTGCTTGAAGTTAGGAATATTTTCAGTGGTTTTGTGTTTTTGTTGCCTTTGTGAATTTTTTTTATCTATTTTGCAAATCTAATTTTTATTTTTTTTTTTTCTATTTACACCAATAGTCAATAACTGAAAATTTTGGAATGAAATGTTTCTGACTGCAGGAAATCCGTGTAGTGAAATAACATTATTTGATCTTAATCTCTTGATTTTACCTAATTCAAATGCACAAGTTGAAAGATTATATTACGGTTTATCGATATTTGAATTTATAAAAAAGTATGCAAAATCGACTCGAAACGCTTCGAATTAAAAAAAAATTACGAATTAACCAAATCAGAAACAGACAATTTGAGTACCTGGGAAGCGGCGAGCGCGCCCGTCGTAATCCTTTGGGGATATTTAAACAATTACTTTTATCTTAACGGTATTATTTTATGAAATTGAACGATATATTAGTTCCTACTAAAAAGTTAACTAAAATATTAAGAAAAACTTTTTGGCAAGCTAGTCCGACAGCGTGTTTTGTTAAAGAAATGTTGTCTGTAAACAAATATCCTTCCGCAGCCCGCCCGTTTGTTAATTTCCCGAAATCGAGATTTAACAACGGGACGCCCTGACTGTGAACGTTTACTTGACGAGAGTAGCCAAACGGGCTCGCGGAAACGATGCATATGCGCCTGGGTTGGCCGCCCGGGCTGCCAGTCGGGCTTCGGACACGCAGTTATATGATTGAGCTATATGAATATTGTAATGAAAAAAATAAATTTAAAATTAAAATGTAACTTTCCATGGTTAAATCATATATTTTTTTTTCTGTAAAGTACGTAAAGACAACCGTTATAAAAATTATTCTTTACCTGATCTTGCCTTAATAAAGATACAAATAGGGATTCAGAAATAAAGCTGAAGAGTTTTAAGATATTGATAAGAACCATATTTCCAATGCCCCAAAAAGATAGTTAGTAAATGGTAGAAATGGTTAATAAATAAGAATAAAAAAAAATTAAAAGATAATATTATTTTATATAAATTAAATTATACAAAATATATAAATTAAAAATATATTGATACTTGATATAAAAAAGCAATTTTTAGCATTATTTTCACTGAGATTTAGCATTATTCTATGTTAAAAAGTTGGCAACATATGATTAGCTCTTGAACTCTCGATGGTTTGAAAAAATTAACACATGCTTACCGTGCACATGTGTTAAATCTCAAGTGAGCAAGAAGGGTGTGCTGAAAGGCAAGTGCAACTGGTTCTTATTTATTTATACGGAGGGCGTGGTATAACCAAAATTTACCTTATATAAGGTAAATTTTGGTATATCCTTTACTTTGAAATTGATTTGGCTGACCGTAGCTTTGAGCTCCTTGTAGCATTGGATCAGTGGGGCTTATTTTTTGTTTTTTGTTATGGTCATAGTTTTTCTTTTCTCACGCTAAAGTTTACTCTATAATATAGGGTAAAACTTTTGCTCACAATTTTGTATAGTCGCCCATGGCGTAAAAGTTCCAAAGCGAATTGAAGTTAGGGAACAGAATAAGAGACTAGTAAGAAGCCACATGGCCCTTCAAGACCTATCCATAAACAAAGTAATATTTATCAAGCCATTCACACGGCAATCCTAGAGTTAGTCAATATCTATACAATAGACAATATAATATGCACAACAACAGACTACCAGAAGCAAAAGGGAGGTAATTATTGAGCAGCATTCACTTGACGCTCATGAAAAACTGTTTAAAAACATTAAAACTTCTTCAAAGCAAATTAATTTCCTTATTCATTCATATTTTTTTTTTTTTAAATATAAAGTACAACGTTTACACTTTTAACTTAACGTTTATCATAAAATGAGTAAATTTTGCAATTTTCATTTTTTTTTTTCGTTCAGGTAGGGATGAAGAATCACTGTCAAAATCGGCAATAGTTTTGCTGAGGTGAATAAACTTTAGCGTACATAATATGTAATTTAAAACGTATAAACTTTTATTGAATTGGTTAGTGATTACTGACTGGTGTCACATACTTAAGTATTATTAAATTATAAAAATTATTTTCATTTTAAAAAATTGGTTTTAAAAAGTTATTTGAAGTTTTTTACCATTAAGTTTATTTGACGTTATATTTCACTTAAAAAATATTAATATTAACGCTCTGAAAATCATAACAATTCTGCTTTTTTCCGTTCGGTGTAGGGATTAGGAATCACTGTTGAAATGCGTTTAAGATTATCGATACATCGATATCGAATTTTTCACCTTGTGGAGGTAAATATAATATCAAGAAATAAAAATTTAAACAAATAAACAAAGATGGCAGACAATCGTTTTTAAAAAAGATCAGAACAATATATTCTCAATTGAATTTTATATAGTAGTATATATATATATATATAATAATATATAATATAATATATAGTATATATCATATATATATATTATTATATATAGTATAGCGTCGTCGGGTGACCGGCCGCCTTCTTTACGGAGCGTTGATGTCGGTACCACTCAATAAAGTAAAAAATATAAAAAATCTTTTTTTTTTTTTTTACCTCATGTTAATAGCCACTTTGGTAGTCTACAAGTTTTATTCTTGAATATTTTTATTTTAGAAAGATTTTTATTTGTTTAAAATGTTTAAAATGTATTCTAATCATTAATCATTTCACGTTTGAAAAAAATGGCCGGGTTTTTTAACTTCGTTATTAAATGGAAAATTGTGGATCGATTTTAATATTTTTTAGTGGATACACTCAAGTATATTAGCTTTAAACTGGCAGAATTCTTTGTTTCAATCAGTACATAGTAGTTGGCAAAAAAAAAACGCGGGCCTAAACTTGGTCCATTTCACCCCGCCGTAAAAAATCTGATCGGAGGTGACTCGGACCCACCAGTTTTTTCTCGTTATTTTACGTAATTATTACTGACATTATATATAATGTTTTAATTAATTTAAATGTAATAAAAATGTTACTTATTTTTTAGGTGAAAATTTTTTTAAAAAATGAACATTTTTATAAAAAAATGATATTTCGAAAAAAGTTCAAAATTTTTGGCCAGGAGAGGGTGAATCGGCCCACCTACTTTCATTTCGTATTTTATTTATCATTATTGACATTTTTTATTACTATTATTGAATTTTAATATTATAAATATTATTATGATTAAGTAAAAGTGTAAAAAGAGTTGACTATAATAAGGAAAAGAGGATTGTAAGCAGATGGTTCGATTCACCGTTCAATGCTGGTCCGGCTCACCCCCCACGGTCAGGCTGATCGGCGTATATTTAAACTTAATTAAAACTTTTATTATTAGAATTACATTATTATTTTTTTGTGTGCTTCTGACCGACTATAGGGCCTGAATTTAACTGTGTAGAAAAAAAAAAATTCCCAAAAAGGCATTAGGAAGACGGGTGGGAGACCATAGGTTATACCTAAGGGTCCAAGTCACCCCGCACCGACGCTAATAATATTATACTATACCTATACCGCTAAAACGGGTAATCGGTCATCTGGGGCAATTCGAGACCACGTGGGGGGCAAACTGTGCAGTTGCCGAACGCATCTACCGTGTACGGACGATCTGGACGAGTTGGTAAAATAATGTTTCTTTTATGTCTTAGGTCATTAATTTTTTATGCAACCTTAAATTTAAGTCCATTAATTTGTGATTTTTTTTTCTTTTTCTGAGCACTATAAAATCGGGAAAATTTTAGGCTTCTTGCTAAGAATCATACAGGTCAAAATAATTGTACTACATTATTGGTACCAAGATATAGTACTTAAAAAATAGTTTATAACCTTAATGCAATCGTTGGAGTCATTCAGGCAAGAGATAAATATGTTTTATCATAAAAATTGTAACATGGGGCAATTCGGTCCAGGTTTAAAATTTGCGTGGGCAATTCGGTCCCACATTGAAATCTTCATTAAATTAAATTTTTTTAATACTCTTTTACAAAAAAGATGTCCGAAATAATGAATGTTTAAAAATAATTTTTACACTTTTACAGCAAGATGGTTAGTTAAAGTTTTTCAACTTAGGCCTAATTAACCTATACAAATTTTTTCAGCAGATGGTTCAGCACTCTGCGCAAGAAGTTAACCGCAGGATACAAGGATACTCTGATGATGATAGTTATGACCTTAAGATCATGCCTAAAACGCCAGTCGAGTTTCGCATTCGTTTTTGCTCAAAGATCGTTTGCGTTCGTTTGTCAAACAGCGCCGCAAAATCGTAAAGAAACGCTCACCAAACCGAAGGAATTTCCTTAAATTCTGTGTATATAAAAAAAAAGAATTGCAACCTTACAGAATTAATAACATTACAGTTCGTTTTGTCAAACAGCGCAAACATCGTAAAAAACGCTCACCAAACGTAAAGATTTCCTTAATTCTGTATAATGTAGAATACAAAAGGAATTAAGGAAATTCCTTACGTGTGGTGGCATTTTTTTACGATTTTGCGTTTGAAAGAACAAACGAACGCAAACTCGAACATTTACTTTATTAAGCTTTTCAAACCCATTTCTTAAAATAATAATGTCATACATAGACCCTAAACGTTGAGCTTGCGTTCCATTTTTGCTCAAACATCGCAAAAATCGTAAAAAAACGCTCGCCAAACGTAAAGAATTTCCTTAAATTTCTGTAGTCAATACAGAATAAAAAAAGAATAGCTAGCAACCTTACAAGAATTAAGGAAATTCCTTACGTTAGGCGAGCCTTTTTTTTAAGATTTTGCAGTTGACAAAACACGCCCCAAAAAACCTCGAAAAACAAATTTATTGATTACGTGTTCGAAGCCCCAATTTTCTATAAAAATAATAGTTGTAAAACCATTATGTTTAAAAATGAAAAATGACTTATCATAAATTTATTACATAAAACTTTAATGAGGATTACTTCAGGAATGTGAAAATTACAAGTGACCGAATTGCGCCCACCCCCACAAATCGTGGCAATTCGGTCACATTACTTATCGCCTTCTTAAATTATCCTATATTATACTTACAAACTAAATTTATACAGATTGTTACCCACTAAAGGATAACATTAACATATAAAAAAAAATCTCGAAAAAAAAAAAAATAAAGTCTCCATTAAACCTTAGCATTTTGATGTACCCTGTTATTACGAGAATTATTATTTAGGTTGTATATATATTATATATATATTATATATGTATATATATATTATATATAATATATATATATATACTTAATATATACTCATATATTATAATATATATACTTATTATATATATATTATTATACACACAAACGAGCGGGCTCATTTTATATATTATATATATATATATATATATATTACTATATATATATATATATATATATTATATATATATATATAATATATTATATATATTTATTATATAATATATATATCAAAAAAATTAGGGGGCTTGAGCTGACGGGGAAAGAGATGGGGGACGTTATTCCATACCCGAAGGGCGAGGGGCGAGGAACCCCCGCGACACCGAATGCCACAAGGAATGGGACGGTTCCGGAGACCTATACCGGAGGGGGAATAGTCGTCCCTTTCGTTCCAGAACGGGCTTGGGAGAGAACCTGACTCCTGCCGCGGTTGAGTCTACTTTGGGGTACCCATTAGTTAAAAAAAAATGACTAATGGGTACCCCAAGAGTAGACTTTGCAGTACCCATTAGTTTAAAAAAAAGAATTTTTTTTAAAACTAGTGGGGTACCCCAAGATTTACGACCGCCTCAATAGCAGGAAGTCGGTCTCGACTTACCAGGGAACGAAAGTAGGGACTATTTCCCCCCTCCGGGGAGGTCTCCAAAGCCCGCTCTTTGGTATTTGGGTGTGCGGGGGTTCCTCGCCCTCCCTACGGCACGTATGGAAACGTCCCCCCATCTGTTCCCCATCGGCTCGAGCCCCCCAGGGGCAATGAATATATATATATATTATATATATATTATATATAATATATATATATATAATATAGTATTAGTATATATATATTATATATATATAATATATATATAATATTATATTATATATATATAAATTTTATAATATTATATCATATATAGTATACTCATCGCCTTCAACGAATCAGCGCGAGTCGATCTAATACCGACTCACACAGCTTGTTTCAACGTACTCGAAAATTTTTCTACTGGTCATCTTAATTTTGTCTCCATTATATTATATATATATATATATTTGTTATATATATATATATATATTAATATATTATAATATGATATATATATATATATATATATATATTTATTATATTATATTAGATTAAAAGGAAGACAAACACCGAAGATAGTGCCATGTATATTCAGAACGTTTCGCGCTAAAGCTAAGCGCTCATCAGCTATAAGTAAAATAATAAAAAAATATAATGAGCAATGTCAATAATATTTACGAGAGTAGTAAAATATATAGAATGTAGAAGTAATTTATATAAAAATTACAAATTACAAAAATGTACAAATTAGCAAATTGAATTACAAAAATTACAAAAAATTAAATATTATCACTCGTGTTTACTTAACCTATATACATACTGAGACCATGAATGACAAGAACAAGATAATCAACTACGTTTATACCTAAATATACTAATTGGTTGTTGTTGGAAGACTACTATACTTAAAAGTCAATATTTATAAGAGATGAGAAAAATTGAAAGTTATAAAAATAAATGAAAATTATACAAACTAAATAAATTAAGTTGATGAAGAATAAATCAGAGTGAGTCCTTGGGCTCCAATCATGAATGTAAAGGCTCTCCAAGATTTTTCTGTTGCGAGTATCAGTGATGGAGGCAAGAATCGAGAAGTCGTTGGTAGTGTTGGGATGATCTTTTTCGTGGCTATGCGCTACGTATGGATGAAAATTCAGGTGACGATAGAGGAAGATTGGTACGGAAGAACAACCCTGTGTTGGCAATCTTGATGCAAAGGTTTGTAGATGTTTTGACCTACATAGCGGGGCATTCACCAGAACTTAACAAGTGTATCACTCGAGGAGAGCAACTCTTTAGGGTAAATCTTTGGACCTGAAAAAGTTACTTATTTTGAAGTTATTTAGTAGGAGAAAATAAAAGTGGCAAATGGGAAGTGTTCTCGAATAGTAGGTCTGGAGGGTTCGTAATAGAGGGTGTCGCGTGCTGAATCGACCTAGTGTAAGAATTTCAGGTAAATTTTTGTTTAGGACATCAAAACATGGGAGCTATGTCTAAAAATGGTTTTCAAGAAGCATTAAATCTGAGTATTGTATCAACAAGGTATGAAGGAAAGAGCATTAAAAGATTGCGAAGCTCCTTAAATATTTGAGTTCTGAATGAAAAGAAATCCAGGAAGAACATATATGTAAGGGTTAGTTATATTACTGCCTGTAAAGGAAAAACTCTGTTCAATGATATTGATAAAGCTGAAGAAGTGAGTGCCTAATTGGAAAGAGTCGGCTTGCGGTAAATCTGTGTAGAAAAGGAACCATTAGTGCGAGAGACGCCAACATCAAGAAACGGAAGGAATCCATCCACTTCACATTCCATGGAAAATTTGATATTTTTGTTGCTTATTAAGAAATTTTAAATTAAGTCGCGTTCTGGTTAGAAAAAAAGTTAAGAAGCAGTTTTTCAGTCCACAGGTATCTCTTGGTTTAGCAATGGGTGTTTTGAAGGCTGGGGAGCATGGTTTCGACCCAAGACGGTGTCATGTTTGTGTGCAAGTGCGCCTCCTCGTGGCGCATCAATTAGCAGAGTAGCCTATCCAATGTGCTAGCAACTGCATTCTGTTTGGTTGTCGTTACAAAGGTGTGTGTTTTTTTT
>JABUQX010135244.1:10000-14951 GCA_015478945.1 Trachelipus rathkii | reverse complement strand
CGCCATAGAGACGTGGATAGATGTAATGTGTGGCACAAATCTTTACATTTGAAACAAATGATTCGAGAAAATGACCAGAATAGAATTAAATAGTTTTTTGCGACTAAATGACTAAGAAGAAAAATCTTATGTCGGGAAATGCAAGATAAAGTGTTTTAGCTCAAATAACAATCATGGCAAAGGGAGTTATAGCTCTCATGGTGTTAGGAGGGTAGTTCTAGTGTAAGAATAACATGAGAATTTGAAGGACTCTGTGTCTTTAATATACAATGAAGCGCGCGGAAACGAGAGAAAAGACACAGCAAAACAGTGAAAAAGCATAGTACTTCCATTGGTCTATCTCAATTGAATACATATGAGAGAACCAGTATGCAAAGAAATTAAGAAGCAATACAAACGAGAGTAGGCAATGGGGTTGTGGTTAGAATGAATGAGAGAAATGGAATAAAGAGTGGGGGGATTGCCCACTATTAATGGGATGATTTAGGTTTTCCGCAAGGCCAGAAAACTGAAAACGACTTTTATGGAATTGTGAATGATTTGGCAGGGGTGTTGAAGAGGGAGGTCATTGAAAAGGTTAACGAAGATCCCAAAAGACAGGTAACGATTGTTTGAGAGAAACAGTCTCCCAAAAAAGCATAGATGAACTCAGGTAGATACGCAAGCAGAGACCTAGAAAATAAAACAAAACACAATAAACCAGACAATGAAAATAAAGCTCACCTCAGAATATAACTGCCCACGTTAAAAAAAAAAACGTATGCCGTGGCAGCTGGACGTTAACCGTCTTTACAATATGTAGGAATACTAAATCCCCTTTATAAAGAGTGGTGCAAGATGAAGCCGATTAAGTAGGGAATTAAAAGAAAAAAAAAAAAAAAAAAAAGATCTTGGAAAAAATGATGGCAAAAAGGTGGCTGGTGAAATTAAAATGTAGTGGATGTCAAAAGGAGCTGTCTAGGGCGGTGCGGAAGGGAATAAATACCCGAGAATCTTAACTAAAGTAAAGAGCATCGTTTTTTAAAGCATGCAGACGAACAAACTAATGCAAAAACATTAAAATTAAATCGAAAATCTAAATATAACAAACCAATAAATTAACACTAGGATACACGTAATTAATCGCTCATAGTTCAAAAAGGTAAAAAGGTAACGGGAGAATACACGGACACGTTCGGTTAACTTTTCCTCTATTCAAAAGACGGAAAAAAAACACTAGAATAACGAAACGGGAAGTACTATTTTCGAGAGTACTGACGGTAAAGAATAAAACGAATAAAAAAACATAAAAAACAGAAAAAAAAAAAAAAAAAAAATAAAGAAAGAAACGAATGCAACGAGCAGCGAAAACTAACTTGTTAAATATATGATACCGAAAAAAAAATAACCACCCACATAAATGCCAAAAAGCGAACGAAGATAAACAAAAAAAAATTGTCTGAAAAAAAAAAAAAAAAAACGAAAAAAAGTTAAAAAGCAATTTAACTATATAATATATATATAATATTTCAATAAATAATATAAATAGGAGTTTAATATATCATATCATATATATATAAATAAGATAACACCATACATATAATATATAAAGAGTATATTAATTATCATGCCACAATCAATTAATATAATAATAAAGACTAATAATTAAAACATCAATCGTATACTATACATAATACTATTAGTCTAAGCTATATATAATAATATAAAATAAAAATCAATATAAAACCATAGTAAATATATTATAATAACAAAATTAAATATAAAAAGTTAAATATAATAATAAATATTTATAATTTAAAATATATATTATTATATATAGTATAAATATTAATAAATAAATAAAATATATTAAATAATAATATTATATCATATATATAAGATATTATATATAATTCATTAACTGCCCTATCTGCCCGACAGGAAACCGGAACATAATCTCGTCATAAATTTTAAGAAGCAATCCTAAGTTTTCATTATATGTTCAGCCAATGATTTCAAATCTATTTAAATTTATTAGAAAAAAAAAAACCTGAAATCAAGTCATTTATCTGTCCGTGCATAATATTATCTTTTGGCGGTTAATGCAAAACAAAGAAAAGCAACGTAGAAAAAAAATACTAAGATAAAAAAAAAAAAAACAAGGAAAAGTGAAAAAAAAAAAAAAAAAAACCCAATAAATTGTTAGCACATGTAACCAATCACAATCTGGGGATTTAATCAATTCACTTCACGCTTATATCATAGGATTTGAAAACTAAAAGGAAACAAAACAAAGAAACATGGGCCAAAAAGCGAAAAGCCCACCCAAAGTTATATATTGATTTATTTAAAAAATGATACGTATATGCGATGTCTTGATCAGGCTAGCACACCTTCCTTCAAATCTAATGTTCTACACACCTGCTCGACTATTCCCTGACATGTGAATCTCGCTATGTTCTCTGGCTAGACCTTCAATTTCTGAATTGGTTTGAACATTTAGTGTCGCGAAGGTATAATACGCAAAATCAACAATGATTATAACAGAAACTAAACCGGATCAAGATAATAGAGGATCGCCATCCTTTAGACTTTTTCTTTTCAAACATAAACGAACCATTTACTTCGCTTCTGGAAATTATACTTCATTTTCCGATTTTGGGCCAGCCAATCCAGGTTTCCTTTCTTTATTTTTTATGCTCATTATCCCCAGTTGAAGATAAATGCAAAAAACAATTTCTTCACACTTTATTACTAGACTTTTTTTCGACTTTTTAAAGGCGTGGGTGATATAAAACTTATAAACACTTCTAGATTTGACATATGCATTTTTTAGTCCAAACTCTATCGCGATATGCCTTAAATTTTCTTCACGGATGTGCAGTTACCAGAGAATCTCAAATAATTCGTAAGATACACAAACTCGCCCTCGCAACTTAGAAGAGCTCAGAAAATCTATATTCGTTTAGTTCTGTTGATCCAGTCTATGGGTCTAAAAGACAAGCTCTACAATAACGCCTTGTGATTTTGAAAGCCCCCCTCCCCCCGTACATCCTGTCCTTGGAGACTATTCCTCCTCTCAATGTTTTTTTGGATTTCTGTGAATAGTTAAAACGATCAAAGATTTTGTTCTGATAATCTTACGAACTTCAAATAGTTGTGTTAATCAACCTGATTACCCAGAGGCATTACTTACCAGAAAGCTTATGTCACAGCAGTAAAAAAAACACCCTTTGTATTTCATAGTTTATGATCAATCCAATGAATGTGATATAAGTTGTTGAACTACTTGTAAGGTTGAGGTCATTGTACCAGCCGACCCACGCCAGAAATAGCCGGACCATGATTCTAGATATCACTTCGTTAGTTCAGCTTGATTATCAGTTTGTCTAATCATAGTGGCATATTTTATAGTTTCCAGTATTTGTTATAATATTTAGAAAGCGTCTAAATTCGTTATTACGTAATGTACTTTATTTTTGACTGGAAGTGAGTACATAATATGGCATGACTTAAAAAATCACAATATAATTCATGAGTCAGTATTTCTAAGATCGGCCATGTGCTGATATATTCTCAAAGAAAACTTTGAATGTCATACTTATATCGGATATTATTAGTGAATATTGATATAATTAACATATATTTAATAGATATATTGATCAGAATAATAGACTAGTTAATATATAGATATGAGTATTTGTTATCAGGACTATAGACCTCTGACATAAATCTTACTATATCTTCCCTATCTAACGTATACCTATAACTATTAAGTCTTCTATATTACTCTATACTTATAATATTAATTAATTAGTATATAGATATAAATATATATATTATATATAGATATAAGCATCAGGACTATGATATTATAAAAGCACGTAACTACTATATATTATATATATATATTAGTAGAACTTATACTACTTATATTCTCAAAAATATATATAATTTTCCGCTTATTGACAAAAATACTGATATATTTCTAACTAAATTTGAGTGTGATAAACAGAAACAGCTGCTTTATCCCTAAGCATTGTTAAAAATTGATAACGCTTTTTGAACCTTGTTATCAATGGTATAATTTTTCTTAATTTTGTTATATTTTGCTAAGTTTGTGTATATGGGAATGTTAGAATTTTCACGTTAAAAATATATTGAAAGTCGGGAGTGTAATTGTCATTCATTTTTAATTACTTTGACTACAAATTCAATGACATTTCACGTTCTCAATGTGAAGAATCAAGGAGACTAATTAGTATTAATTAATAAATGCTAAATTACCAGGTATGGATTTGGGCTTTCGATTACTTTTAATATTGTAAGCAAGAACTATAATTTTGCAATGCAAAATTATTCTTCAAACATACAGAATTAAAGAATCTGCCTTAAATGGAACTTCAACCCCATATAAAACATCTCTCTAATATATATACTATATATACCATATATATATATATATATATATATATATATATAACATATATGTATATATCATATATATATCATATATATATATATCTGAGAGAATCAGACATAAGTCAGTGAAACGGTAGAAGAATACCATAGATCAACTGCGTATTTTTCACTTGTATAGTTGTTTTGAGAGATATAACTATGTATATATATATATATATATCTATTTATATATATATATATATATATATTAATAATATATATATATATATATATGTACCTCGCTCTATATATATACATATATATGCTAACTATATATATATATAGTCATTTTATGATTTAAAACTAACGAACACCCTAGGTGAGCCGATAGATGTCGGTTGTCGAGTTCTCTCGATAAGTGTGACCGACAGGAAGTTCGCCCTCACCTGTCCCATCGACAAAGGCCCCCTGTTTTTTGGGAAATGTTTTAGGGCTCGAGCGATGAAAATTACAAATCAGTCTGTCACCTAGAGGCAAGAAAGACCGACGGCTGATCATGCCGGTCACTCTG
>JABUQX010135244.1:0-2500 GCA_015478945.1 Trachelipus rathkii | reverse complement strand
AAGCAATCCTCAGCAGAACTTTTTGATGTCCCTGAGGCTGGAATTCTTTTGGATACTGCACTTGGAAATGAAAAATCTTGGCAAAAATTCTTAGATTTTTAAAAAATTCCTTTAAAAAGTGCATTATTTTCATTTCCATCAGTTTTTAAAATAAAAGTTTTTCTATGTGAGCAATGAACCTCATCCAAATTTATTACTTTAGTTTGATGAATATTTCCTATAGGCTTAAATATGAACTATATTTCGTCATGATTATTAAACAGATGAGAAATGCTGGACTTCCTGCTGCTGATGAAAGCTGACATGCTGCAGTTCGTATAAACAGTTTGCATCTTGGATCAGATTAGCTACTATTTAAAGATTATCCTATTTGGCTAAAATGTTTTTTAAAACGTAAAAGTTTAGTCTTGGCAGAAAATCGTGTTTCGCATAACAATAGTATATTAGCTACCAAATTTCTGCGAGACATTTTTCACGGAAAAAATTTTATAATTATTTTTACTATTCCAATAGTGTTTCGAAATTCTGGAACAGTATTTAGATCATTAATTATTAAATTGAAACGATAGGAACAACAATGAAAAAAAAAAAATTTGGCTTTATGGTACTGATCTCTTATTAACTTCGAACATTTTCTTTGCCAGTCATGGTGGAGCACCCATCAAAATCCAACAAGCTTACTCATATTTAAATTGTAAATATCTCATTGTAGTAGAAAATATAGCTCTTGTATATCTTCAGCTTTAAGTTTTTAAGAGGAGTAAAGCCTAGAAATTCTTCACGTACACATTGAGATCCTTATCAACGAAGCGGACACCAATCGATAGCTGTTCTGTTCCGGATATGTCTGCTGCCTCGTCTGCTAAAAGAGAGAAATATTTACAATTGTTTACTTCATTCAAAATTTGATTACATACCAACTTTCCACAAATAAATATAAGTTCATTCTGAATTATATGTGATGTGTATTTAGCTTTTACTCCGCTTGATTTCAAATGTTCAACAAGAACAACATCTCCAGCTTTTACTCTGAATTTGAGCAAATCGGAAAAATTGACGATATCTGCAGTGCTACCTCTAATAGCGACATCATAAGTGCAACAAAATATTAAAGTAAAAATTATAGGTGCCAATTTTTGCCTATTTTTTTAATAAATAAGGGCTCAGCAACATGCAGTTGCTCAGTCACTAACATGCTTATTTTATATTATTCGTTTTAAATTTCTTGCTGCTACCACAATCTAATAATATTAGATTGTATGCTACTGAGGCATCTTTATGCCGTTCTGAATTTGCATGGACTTTAGCACATGAATGCATGTCTTTATATTTTCTAAATGGTTTTACAATAAAGGAGCCAAATATGTCTCTTGATAGAATGTCTAAATAAGCCACACAATCTACAAAACGATCCTTTCAATATTTTAGAATACGCTAGCCAAGAATTGTGCAGATCTAGCTATTCATAAAGGAAAGGAGTTCTTTCCTTTTTAGCATCTTTAAAATTGTACACAATTGGTGGTTTGTACGGCTTTGTTAATAAGTCAAACTTTAATCTTTAATATTGATTTATAATTTCCAATATCCAGGACATTTT
Source organism: Trachelipus rathkii (assembly GCA_015478945.1). NCBI lineage: Eukaryota > Metazoa > Arthropoda > Malacostraca > Isopoda > Trachelipodidae > Trachelipus > Trachelipus rathkii. Next base: position 903 of record JABUQX010135244.1, on the reverse strand, counting down.
CCTCTTGGTACACTATATCCCAAGTAGCAACACTACTAAATTTAATATCAATAACAAAATTGGCTTCAATACCACTTGAATTATCATCAACATTACTAGAACCAGCACTAAATGGGTTGGTAGTTTGATCAATCCCAAGTGAATTACTGTTATCAATCCTAGGCCTTTTAATTATAAACTTATCCATATTTCAGTATTATTTTGTCAGATAATAATAATAATAATATTTTTATCCACCTCACTATTTCTTTCAAAGCTTCTCAAGCACACAAGCAGTTACTCTCTTACCCAGCAGGGTTGGCATGAAGTGGGCCCCGACCCAAAAACCCACCCCCGGGTTTTTCAAAAGCCACTTGAAAAACATATTTTTATACACTTGGGTTCAAAAAAAATTCAGAGGTATATGAAATAGTAAAGAAACAAAAATGAAAATGTTAAATTAACTCTTTTACTTGAGTGAAATGTTTATAAACTCATTTTAATTCATTTATTGAAAGAAATATATATATATAATATATATATATATATATATATATATTTATATATATATATATATATATATATAATATATATATCTTTATATATATATATATATATATATATATATATATATATATATATATATATATATATATATATATATATATATATATATATATATATATATATATATATATATATATATATGTATATATATATATAAATTTCAAATATTTTTTTCAAAAAAATCCACTTGAAAAAAAAACACTATTTTGCCCACTTGGGTTTTTTCATTTCAATAATTGCATGTAAAAATAGTAAAACAAAAATGAAAATATTAAGTATACTCTTTTGCCAATGTAATGTTTATAAGCTCATTGCAATTCAACTTATTTTAGAAGAATATATATATTCTCCTCTCTA
>JABUQX010135243.1:25000-32500 GCA_015478945.1 Trachelipus rathkii | reverse complement strand
TTATTAAAACTATTTTTATGTTTTAAATTAAACACGTACATTTATATTACTCATTCAAATATAACTAAAATTATTTCAAAGTTTCCTAAAACTTCTATAATAAATCAATCATTATCTTTGAACAAAGAATTTATTATTAACTGTTAATACTTTTTGTTTATAAATTTTATAACTATCAAGTTTTAAAATAACTTTTACTAAAATTTTATGAAATTTTATTAAAAACATATATTTTACGTACCTTAAAGCAATAAATCAGTAAATCAGTAAGGTCAGCCCCTAGCACCCCTCTACACCACGCTATGCCACGTTTTGTTCTATTGACTTACTGCTTTACATCATCTTTAGCCATGTAATAAGTATAAAAACAACAAAATAAGTTCTTCTCTGCTAACATAACATGTATTTTATTAAAATCATTCTAAGTTTTTATTTAAAAATAACAATTATTCACTTACATTTATATTATTCACTCGATGTTAACTAAAAATATTTCAAAGTTTTTTAAATAATTCGGATTTTCTTTATTATTATTATTATTATTATTATCTATGTACATTGACAATCCATCACGAGAAAACACAACAGCCCGCACTCCTTACAGATACGAAACTGACCTCTCTCTGTAAAATGTGTTGAAATAACTACTTTAGGCCTATTTTTGTATCCCGGGGCGATTTAGGCCTAATTCCAGGTCAAAATATATTTCAAACTGACCTTTTTCTGTAAAATGTGGTGCAATAACTACGTTAGGCCTAAATTTAGGCCTAAATTTAGGATAAGCCTTTTTGTAGACTGGCTAATTTAATCCTAATACCAGGTCAAAAGGTAATTCCAGTATAGACAAGAATCATTGTTATTATTATTTTTATAAATATATTTCAAACTGAAACATGCTGGATCGGTAAGATCCTTTAAGCAGGTAAGAAGGAAATGTTTTCCTTACTTGTGATTGGTCGGAGTAGTTTTCCCCTAGTTCATAAGCTAAAATCACCAGGGCTCAGCATGAGCCCCACCCACAAAGGCAGCCAACCCCGCACCTGCTGATATCCCGGGCCGCGTCCCCTGCCTGCCGTGCGCCCGCAGGCGCAATATTTCCGCGTTCCCGCCCGCCGCGTGCGCCCGCAGGCGCAATATTTCCGCGTACTCGCCCGCCGTTAGTGTTATTTACTTCATGCCTATTGTTATTATTATTGTGAGTAATAATAATATTACCATATTAATGTAAAATTAACATTGAAATGTTTGAGATATGCCTGACAAAGTGTGAATAGGTTACGTTTTTGTATGCTATGTTAGTTACTTTACTGTTGTTAAAAGTTAATGTTGGCAGTTTATTCATGCTTAAGGTGTGCTAAGTTTGTCGTTTACATAAGTTTTTTTATATTAACATAGTAATATTTAACAAAAATATATCATAACCTTACCTAACTATCATAATCCCCAACGAATAATAGCAAACATAACAAAGTTTTATCCGAAAATAACATAAAAATAACAAAGTTTTATCCAAACATAACATAAAAATAAGTTCTTTGAATAAAATATCACAGCAAAGTGTAATAGTTGGAAAAGTAAGGATACATTGAGTTTTGTATGCCCTGTTAGCTACTTTACCTTTGAAAAGTAGGAAACTTTGTGAATGTTAGCAGATTATTCATACGTGAGGTATGTTAGGTTTGTCGTTGTATAGTATATTCTTAGTTCAGGTTATGATATATTAGCTTTATTGATGTAAAAACTTTGTTACCTTACCATATATTCGTTGGTCTGTATGATAATTAGGTAAGGTTATGATAAATTTTTGTTAAATATTACTATATTAAGGTAAAAATAACAATGATATGTTACAGATACGTTTGAAAAAGTGTGAATAGGTTACGTTCTGTATGCAATGTTAGTAACTTTACTGTTGTTAAGTATTGAACTTTGTTGATGTTAGCTGTTTATTCATGCGTAAGGTATGTCAGGTTTGTCGATGTACATTATATTCTAAGTTCAGGTTATGATACAAATGCTTTATTGATGTTAAAACTTTTTTACGTTAGCATATATTCGTTGGTCAGTATATAAAGAACATATTTTTATGCTATGTTTATCCAAAATGATACTCGAAATATGACTTGAATCAATAGTTCAATAGATCAATAGATCATGGAAGGGTGGGTGGGGAGGGGAGTGGAGGGGTGGGTGGTTTGATTTACTGATTTATTGATTTACTGCTTTAAAATCAGTAAACTATTACACTTTACTATATTTTATTCAAAGAGCTTATTTTTATGTTATGTTTGGATTAAACTGTTATTTTTTGTAATGTTCAGATAAAACTTTGTTAAATTTGCAATTATTCGTTGGGGATTATGATAATTTGGTAAGGTTATGATGATTTTTTTTTAAATATTACTATGTTAATGTAAAAACTTTGTTACGATAGCATATATTAGTTGGTTAGTATGATAATTAGACAGGGTTATGATAATTTTTTGCTAAATATTCCCATGTTAATGTAAAATTAACATTGATATGTTAGAGATATGCCTCACAAAGTGTGAATAGGTTATATTTTTGTATGCTATGTTAGTTACTATACTGTTGTTAAGTACGGAACTTTGTTAATGTTAGCAGTTTATTCGTGCTTAAGGTGTGTTAGGTTTTTCGTTGTACATTATATTCTTAGTTCAGGTGATGCTATGTTAGCTTTATTAATGTGAAAACTTTGTTACTTTAGCATTTATTCGTTGATCAGTGTATAAAGAACATTTTTATGTTGTTTATTTAAAATTATACTCGAAATGTGACTTGAAACAAGAGATCAATAAATCAATAGATCATGGGATGGCGGGAGGAGGGGCGGAGGGGAGGGGAGGGGAGGTGAGGGTGTTTTGATTTACTGATTTACTTCTTTAGGGTGTTGTAAAAATGTACATTTTTTACGTTACTAAGCATAAAAAGAATAAAAGTTTCGTGTTATGTTACACAAAATATGACTTGAATCAATAGATCAATAGATCATGGTTGGGGTAGAGAGGGGATGGATGGGTGGTTTGATTTCTGATTAACTGCTCTAGGGTATGTAAAAATGTAAATTTTTTACATTATAGACATAAAAGAATAAACGTTTTTTGTTATGTTACACAAAATATGACGAATTAATAGATCAAAAGATCACGGATGGGGTGGGGACGGGCTACGTGGGAGGTTTGATTTACTAATTTACTGATTTACTGCTTTAGGGTATGTAAAAATGTAAATTTTTTACGTTATAAATATAAAAAGAATAAAAGTTTTGTGTTATGTTATACAAAATATGATTTGAATCAATAGATCAATAGATCACGGGTGGGGTGGGGAGGGTAGGGTGGATGGTTTGATTTACTGATTTACTGATTTACTGCTTTAGGTTGTGTAAAAATGTAAATTTTTTAAGTTAAAAATATAAAAATAATATGAGTTTTTTTATGTTTACAAAATATGACTTGAACCAATAGATCAATAGATCACGGTTGGGGTGGGGTGTGGTGTCGAGGTAGGGTGGATGGTTTGATTACTGATTTACTGCTTTAGATTGTGTATTCAAAGAACTTATTTTTATGTTATGTTTGGATAAAACTTTGTTATTTTTATGTTCTGTTCGGAAAAAATTTTGTTAAGTTTGCAATTATTCGTTGGGGATTATGAAAGTTAGGTAAGGTTATGATGAATTTTTGTTAAATATTGCTATTTTATTATTACCTACTATTTTATTATTACTATTACGTTAGCATATATTCGTTGGTTAGTATGATAATTAGACAGGGTTTTGATAAATTTTTGCTAAATATTACCATGTTAATGTAAAATTAACATTGATATGTTAGAGATATACCTAACAAAGAGTGAATAGGTTAGGTTTTTGTATGCTATGTTAGTAACTATACTGTTGTTAAGTATGGAACTTTGTTAATGTTAGCAGTTTATTCGTGCTTAAGGTGTGTTAGGTTTGTCGTTGTACATTATATTCTTAGTTCAGGTGATGCTATGTTAGCTTTATTAATGCGAAAACTTTGTTACGTTATCATATAATCGTTGATCAGTGTATAAAGAACTTATTTTTATGTTATGTTTATTTAAAATTATACTCGAAATGTGACTTAAAACAATAGATCAATAGATCATGGGATGGTGGGAGGAGGAACGGAGGGGAGGGGGGAGGGGAGGAGAGGGGAGGGTGGTTTGATTTACTAATTTACTGCTTTAGGGTGTTGTAAAAATGTAAATTTTTACGTTATAAACAAAAAGAATAAACGTTTTGTGTTGTTATACAAAATATGACTTGAATCAATAGATCAATAGATCAATAGATCACGGTTGGGGTGGAGAGGGGCTGGATGTGTGGTTTGATTTACTGATTTACTGCTCTAGGGTATGTAAAAATGTAAATTTTTTACGTAATAAACATAAAAGTAAATGTTTTGTGTTATGTTACACAAAATATGACTTGAATCAATAGATCAATAGATCAGTAGATCACGGATGGGGTGGGGAAGGGCTAGGTGGGAGGTTTGATTTACTGATTTACTGATTTACTGCTTTAGGGTATGTAAAAATGTAAATTTTTTACGTTATAAACATAAAAAGAATAAAAGTTTTGTGTTATGTTATACAAAATCTGACTTGAATCAATAGATCAATAGATCACGGGTTTTGTGGGGAGGGTAAGGTGGATGGTTTGATTTACTGATTTACTGCTTTAGGTTGTGTAAAAATGTAAATTTTTTACGTTATAAATATAAAAGGAATAAAAGTTTTTTTTTTTTTTTTTTTTTTACAAAATATGACTTGGACCAATAGATCAACAGATCACGGGTGGGTTGGGGAGGTAGGGTGGATGGTTTGATTACTGATTTACTGATTTACTGCTTTAGGTTGTGTATTCAAAGAACTTATTTTTATGTTATGTTTTGATAAAACTTTATTTTTTTTATGATCTGTTCGGATAAAACTTTAAATTTGCAATTATTCGTTGGGGATTATGATAGTTAGGTAAGGTTATGATGAATTTTTGTTAAATATTACTATGTTAATGTAAAAAACTTTGTTACGTTAGCATATTTTCGTTGGTTAGTATGATAATTAGACAGGGTTATGATAAATTTTTGTTAAATATTACAATGTTAATGTAAAATTAATATTGATATGTTAGAGATATACCTAACAAAGAGTGAATAGGTTACGTTTTGTATTCTATGTTAGTTACTATACTGTTGTTAAGTATGGAACTTTGTTAATGTTAGCAGTTTATTCGTGCTTAAGGTGTGTTAGGTTTGTCGTTGTACATTATATTCTTAGTTCAGGTGATGCTATGTTAGCTTTATTAATACGAAAATTTTGTTACGTTAGCATATATTCATTGATCAGTGTATAAAGAACTTATATTTATGTTAAGATTATTTAAAATTGTACTCGAAACGTAACTTGAAACAATAGATCAATAGATCTTAGGATGGTGGGAGGAGGGACGGAGGGGAGGGGAGGGTGGTTTGATTTACTGATTTACTGCTTTAGGGTGTTGTAAAAATTTAAATTTTTTATGTTATAAACATAAAAAGAATAAAAGTTTTGTGTTATGTTATACAAAATATGACTTGAATCAATAGATCAATAGATCAATAGATCAATAGATCAATAGATCAATAGATCAATAGATCAACTGCTCTAGGGTATGTAAAAATGTAAATTTTTACGTTATAAACATAAAAGAATAAAAGTTTTGTGTTATGTTACACAAAATATGACTTGAATCAATAGATCAATAGATCAATAGATCAGTAGATCACGGATGGGGATGGGACGAGCTAGGTTGGAGGTTTGATTTACTGATTTACTGATTTAGGATATGTAAAAATGTAAATTTTTTACGTTATAAATATAAAAGGAATAAAATTTTTATGTTATGTTATACAAAATATGACTTGAATCAATAGATTAATATATTAGGGGCTGGGTGGGGAGGGTAGGGTGGATGGTTTGATTTACTGCTTTAGGTTGTGTAAAAATGTAATTTTTTTGCGTTATAAATATAAAAAGAATAAAAGTTTTTTTATGTTATAAAAAATATGACTTGAACCAATAGATCAATAGATCACAGGTGGGGTTGGGAGGTAGGGTGGATGGTTTGATTACTGATTTAATGATATACTGCTTTAGGTTGTGTATTCAAAGAACTTATTTTTATGTTCTGTTCGGATAAAACTTTGTTTGCAATTATTCGTTGGGGATTATGATAGTTAGGTAAGGTTGTGATGAACTTTGTTAAATATCACTATTCTTAATTCGTTGGTTAGTATGATAATTAGACAGGGTTATTATAAATTTTTGTTAAATATTACCATGTTAATGTAAAATTAACATTGATATGTTAGAGATATGCCTGACAAAGTGTGAATAGGTTACGTTTTTGTATGTTATGTTAGTTACTATACTGTTGTTAAGTATGGAACTTTGTTAATGTTAGCAGTTTATTCGTGCTTAAGGTGTGTTAGGTTTGTCGTTGTAAATTATATTCTTAGTTCAGGTGATGCAATGTTAGCTTTATTAATGCGAAAACTTTGTTACGTTAGCATATATTAGTTTATCAGTGTATAAAGAACTTATTTTTATGTCATGTTTATTTGAAATTATACTCGAAATGTGACTTGAAACAATAAATCATAGGATGATGGGAGGAGGGGCGAAGGGGAGGGTGGTTTGATTTACTGATTTACTGATTTGCTGCTTAAGGGTGTTTAAAAATGTAAATTTTTTACGTTATAAACATAAAAAGAATAATATTTGTTTACAAGAATATCTGGCATTCATGCTGGACTTATTTTTTGATTGTTTATTTTATTGCATGTTGCTCTGGATTGAAGTTTGTTTTAAAAATTGCTTGCACTTTGAACACAGCTTCCCTTAATTTGCTGAAGGAGCATAAGAACATTTCTTATGTTCTTGTGTTCTTTCAGCAAATTCTTTTTGTTGGGAGGTTGTAAGAAATATTTATTCTTGAATTAAATCTTCCTATTTTCCTATTAATTGCTTTTTATAAAACTAAGGGATTTAAAATAGTTACAAAAATTTAAGGGTATTTCTTGTCACTCCGTGTTTTTTCACTAAGATTTAGAGACTTTCTTGGTTTGGAAATATCTTTTATTTGGCAACGCCTAAAAAGGCGTGTTTTTTGAACTTAAAAACGAGGCACTTGAAAACTGAGAGTCAATTAAGTTAAATGTGAGCTGATATATCTCTTATCTATTTTGTAGCATTATGCTACTTGTTGAAGTATATACATTATTCTTGAGTAAAGTATTTTATTTGTATTATTTAACATTAGTTCTAGTTAGGCCAAAGTATATTTTGCCTTATTAAAGATAGAGGAACGTTCTAAGAAAACTTATGTTAAGGTCTCTTTTTTTTCAAGCTGGTCCTAACCCTTTATATTCTGAATTAGCAGGACTAGCCGTTAGGTCTATTCTATCTTTT
>JABUQX010135243.1:2500-17500 GCA_015478945.1 Trachelipus rathkii | reverse complement strand
GGAAAGTATGTATATATATAATATATATGAGTTGAATATATATATATATATATATATATATATATATATATATATATTATATATATATATATATATACCTATATGGTAATTGTTACCCAAACCCTCCTTAGAATTTTCCGCCGATTCCAAATATATAATTTGCTTTACTGTAGGATCTGCCGTTCTCTAGTTACATTGATGTCAGCTTTAGACACTGATATATATATAATATATACTATATATATATAAATATATATATATAATATATATATATATATATATATATAATATATATATATATATTATAATATATATTATATATAATATATATATATATATATATATATATATATTTCGAGTTATATCGATATATCCAATTCTCGGTATATCGATATAGTTCGATATATCGATTATCGAAGCTCACAGACGAAAGATTGAATTTTACCTATATATATATATATATATATATATATAATATATATATATATATATATATATATATATATATATATATATATATATATATATATATAAGATAAGTATATATATATATATATATATATATATATATATATATATATATATATATCCAGCAAAAAATTCCTGAAGGATTCCAGTAGGTTTCCTAATGGATTTTCAGTTACCATTAGGAAAATTCCTGATGGAACCGCCATTAATTTGAGGCTCTGAATACTGGTATTAAGATAGGAATTTTGAAATTCCCAAAGGAAATTTCCTTTAGAATTCCATATGTCATACCTAAAGGATTCTTATGGATCCCTTGTGGATTTACAGGAATCCACACTAATTCCTGTAGGAAAAGTATGGCTGATGCAATCTAGAAACTTGCTGGTTCCTGAAGGAATTATCCGACAGATTTTCATAAGGTAGCCCAAAGGATTGCCCAAAATCCTACAGATAACATATAGGAAAGAGAGATATTCCCATAGGATACCTGCTGGATAGGAAGCATGGAAAAATATGGTTTTGTATACTCAAAAGAAAATGTTTTAAAAATTTCGCAAAATTTTTTTTTGAAAATTTGTTCCAAGAACAAATCCAAAACTAATGCATATACAAAAAAAAATTATCTAAGTAAAAAATGTGCCTCTCCCCCACAAAATGTAGGAAACAGTTTTTGATATTTTGAAAACTGTGCACAGAAATGAAAACAAAAAAAGTAGGTTTTGAATTTCGACATTGCTGAGCACAATTTTCAAAAAATCTAAATTCTGTTATGTAACTATTGTAGGTAATGGACCCATCTATGCATATTTCAAGTTTGAAGTTATTTCGAAAAAAATTCTGGAAGTTGATACGAAAAATGTCAAAAACATGGGTTTTGAAAAATTGAATATTTTGAAAAAATGACTACAGACACAGAAAAAACACCGCGAAAAACAAAACCGTATTTAGAGGCAAAAAAAAAAAAAGCTACAGTTTGGAGTATTAATAGGCGTCAACATAGCCTGAACCACATTCCAATTTCATGATCCATTTCTCTACGAGGGGGAGGGGGGGGAAATTGGGCGTTAAGCACGAGCCAAACTCCTCCATGGATCTCTCCCTAAGTAAAAACAAATGACATATAAACTGTTTATTTTGAAATTTAAGCCTTGGGATCCAAGCAATAAATCTGTGCGCCCCCTCATATATGCTCCGCGCGTCCCTTGTGACACCAATTCCACTTAGTGGCTGCCCTTAATGGACAGTCCAGCCACATCTATGCCCATTTGTAATCCGCCTATGGTCATGGAGGGAACCAAAGGAATAAACGCAACTGCGACTCGTTATTTTTTGCGAGTACAAATAATTGCATTGCCAATAACAATCCAAGACCAAGAAAGACCATTTAAATATCCAAACCTACCTTTCGTCTATTAGGGCCTTGATCCTCACAGCGAAGACTCCATATCCCTGCACCACCTGAAATGGTGAAATCTCCTGTCAGAAACTCCGACGGAGAATTCTACAATTACGTGCCAGAAAATGACGACTTTTGAAGCAGGCCACCCGATTGGAACATTTTTGGTGATTTTTTGATTTTTAAAAATAAAAATCAAACTTGTGATTTTTGATATTTTTGATACTTTATAGATTCCGTAACGACACGAAGAATTCTATAATCTGGCAGGTTACAAAATTATATTATTCGCGTGACGTTTACGAATCTGAAAAAATCAAAAATATCAAAAACAAAAAAAAAATCACAAATTGATTTTTTTAAAACCAATCAAAAAACATCACCAAAATCTCCGATCCCTGCTTATGAAAACCATTGATTATGATGTGAATGTCAACAGAACCGCATAGAATGAATGCAGCAATGAAACTCAATGATCTAGTCGCGATCTTATCATGTCAAAGAAGCAGAAAGAACTATTTGCATCTATAGAAGTTTAAAGGGATTGGAAATCTCCAGTGAGAAGGAACTATAATTTCCTCTTATCGGGCGACGCCGAAGAAGAAATTCAGACACTTTTTCTCGGAGAACGGACACAAATTCTTCCCTCGTATTGTACTGATGTGATTCATTACATGAGAGGAATTAGGCCACTGTCGTGATCCTAAGGCAATGGAAATTTATAGATCTTCGTAACTCCAGTTTAAACAAGCACCCCGAACCAGCCAGTGCCGCCTAATACCTCATCTACTCAATAGGAAATGTGAAACCCTGTCCCATCCTCTTGCCCTACTTCGCGGCAGCCCTATATGAAGCTAAGACACCTACTTACATCATGAAAATTTTGTTTATCGGAAAATACGATACGAAACGAGCATTTACTTGGCAATATATGCCGGGCAATTTAAAAGATAACATCATGCAGCACTTTGATTAGTGTCTCCAAAGAAGGAATATTACAAATTTGTTGTTTCACTATGCGAGTGGGATAGCAGAGATCGCAAAAAATCATTTGTCATGAAACAATGGCTAAAAAAAATCAGAACTTGAAATAAATACTCGTAATCTTTACTTCACACCACTTTGTGAGAATTCTTAACTCCGTACTCGCACTAACCTCTTCCTCAGTTCGCTCATCAAACTCGCGTGCAATGAAAACTTTTGTCGTAGCGATGGATAAAAGTATGTCCAGGGTCCATTATACGCTCAAAAAAGATAATTCCCTAGCAGGTACAGAGTCCACGGCTAAATATTAAGAGGGATCCATATTGTGTCAAAGGCCACAAATAAGGGAGCTACATGCAAAGACTATCACTTTTCGACGAAACGCCACTTAGAACTAATGATTTGGCAACCAAACCAGCCAATGTGGAGCATCCCTTTAAAAAGGTCATAACTCGGAGGTGCTAGGCATATATAAGGCCGACAACTATGCAAAGAACCTAAGGATCTCCGAAACATCCTTCGTAAGCAGGAAAATTAAAAAGCAATTGGGATGTCACAGCATCCCTAAAAATCACCATATTCCTTATCAGCAACTGGACTTTTCCTAACTGCAATCTAGGCGCTATAAGCGATGAGCATGGTGAGCGATTCCACCCAAAATATTTCAACTATCGAAAAACGTTATCAGGAAAATTGGAATCCAAATATGCTGCCAGCGACTATTGGTGGCGGACTTAACGTAGCCAATGTTCCTCAAGAACAACGAAGAAGAAAAACCTCGCATTCAACTTCCACTTCTATTTGCACCAATCATATCGTGAGGAAATTAACTAAGCCTCTTCTAAAACTACATTCAAATTTTTAATTTCACTATTACAAAATAACACCCTGCCCCCGTTACAACAAAATGAAGTAGACAATATACCTGAATCACGCTCATCAGAACGCCGATAAGAAAACACCCATTTTACACACTCACTTATTAACATGGACACCCCTCAAAGTATTGTACACCCACCCCCGTTCCTTGTGTTAGCTTAAGGGCGTTTTACGTATTAGCATGCTGTGTATGCATATACGAAATTTTAGTTCACAGGCTCCCGAGCAAGCGTAAGACTGATAATATAGAAAGGTCTAAGCGACGGGGCAGAAGGCGTCCGAATGTGCAAGAGGGGGCACCCCAGAGGTGATGCCTCTACTTACTGCCACGTGTCAAATGATTTGTCGTGTTGATAAATCATTTGTCCTCCGTAATATTTTTCTAGTTAATTAAGCTGGGGCAATATATTATACTGCTAATTACTTAATTTTAGAGAGCCAATCAAATCGGTAGTGTGACCTGATCTGCTCCCGGGCGAGGTCAATTTAGGGCCATCTTCTCGGACACCAAGTGTTTTCTGTTCTAGTTGGGGATCTCTTTTTAGCGGCCCGCAAGTGGAAATTCGTTCAGTCCCTGTAGTGGAGTTGCGGGGGCAAGGTTTAGTAGCGTACCGATGATTCAGTTAGTTATGTCAATGCGATACTCGTAATGAGCGATGACCGTCCATTGAAGGGGGAAGCGGAAATAATATTGTTAGACTCCTTCATTATAGAATTTAGACTTGGGTGAGCGGTGAAGGGTGGAAATATCTAGCTCTGTCACTCACCTTGTCTCCCGGAGGGGTTGAGCAATATTAATTTGGTGACTAATTGGTGTGGCGTTGGCTCTCTCTCAGGCGTTTTCTCTCTGGCTAGAGATGCCAACCTGCCAGCTCTCCCACCCACCTCCTATAACCAAAGTGCTGGGTGAGCCTGAAATCAGTGAGAGGATGCTAAGCGTTCGTCATGTAACCATGTTGCCAGTGCAGGCTGGCTTTAGTGCAGGTTCCATGATAATTCTAAGGGCCGGTGTTTTTGTGTGATTTTGTAATGTTTTTTTGATGTTTAGGGATGTTTGCACAGTCGCGCTAAAGAGGAAACACATGACGTGCCCAAGGAGAAAAAGGCAAATAAAAGAATTCCTATATTGGTTTCTGAGAGTTGCGTTCTATAAATCTCTCAACATCAAATGGGTAGGTTGTTTTCTTGTCGCGCGATTCAGATCCGGATGTGGAGGAATGGGGACGCGAGCTGTGCGTGTGGCATGGCAATTGGCTGCGATTTTGATGAGCGTGATGGGTTTATTTTGCCGCGGGGAGGCAGGGTTCCGCTCGCGTTACCGAGAAACCGTATCATGTGTTTCGTGTCATACGCAACGTTGAGTTCTACAATATCTCTTTCTGCGGTTTTGATGTTTCGAGTGCAGGTGATCAGTAACAGAGTGATGCTCCAGGTGGAAACTGTTGCACTCTGTGCGAAGTGGAATGAATGGTGGCGGTCGTGGTTAGGAGAGTGGAGGTCGTGGCACTAATAGCGAGGTGGGGGAGGCAACCGCACGGCTCAAGAGTATATTTGGGTGGAGTAGTACACCCCAAATGCCATAATTGGCTTTAAGTTTGTCCTTGTTTGCAAATATTCTTGCCGATGCGACCGGAGGTACCAGGAGTGGCTTGCTATAGCTTCCTGAGATCGTTGGCAATACTACTTACTATCTCATGGTGGTCTGAAGAGTGCTGGTATATCACTCCTGCTTATTTGCACGAGTTAAAAGTTCGAGAGTGGTACTATGTTTGCTCGCAGCGGTAGGTGATCGGAGCAGGCTCATAGCTCCGGTGGAATAGAATTAAGCGACCGGAATTGATCTTAAGGAGAATAGCCCACCCTGTGAGAGGAACCGCGCGTTCTTGTAATTTAAATCCGTATGTCACGGGAGCGAGGTTGTTTTTGCGTCACAGAATGCCTTGGTCCAACACCACGGTTAGTGAGAAAATTAGACAAGCAAGACTTTTTCTGTCGTAGTCTCGTGGGCCGGAGTGAGGATTTTCCTTGAATAAGATTGAATGTTCACTAGCGCGGATACCGCTCGTCACACAGACGCATGTTCGATCGTCATGTCCGTGGAGATAGGCCCATCTAAGGGAATCGGGACCTCTGCTTGAAAAGCCTTTGATGATGTGAGTTGGTGTTGCGCAGGGGACAACAATCATCAACAAGCACGCATACCGCGGGATAAGTGGCGTAGGTGGAAGTCGGTGCCTCCATTAAAGACCAGTTGAAAACATCATGGAGAGGCGTCGATGACGTATCCGCGGGATTTTGTCAACTTATTAGACTTTCTCAGCACGTTTACAGGTATGGAGCACCCGAGGGGAAGATGTGAGGCGAGCGCTCAGCAATAGCCCCTAACCAAAAAATGTCCTCAAGCCACGCGCCGCCACCAACCAATACGCCGCCAAAAACCCAAACGCACCTCCACCATGAAAGCCGATCCCAAACAAACACAGAGACAAAACAGAAAAATAGAAAAAAAACAAAAAAAAAGCGAAACAATAAGAAATGAGAATACAGTAAAAGAAAAAATAAAATAATAGAATAGAATAAAAAGAAAAAGAAAAAAAAATAAAAAACAAAAAGAAAATATAAAAAAAAATAAGAAAAAACGTAAACACACCAGGCAAGCCTGACACCCACTATCCAAACAGAAAAAAATAGAAGAAAATAGATAATAAATAGAAATAAATAAATAAAATACATAAAAAAAAATAAAAAAATCATCCAACAAACACGACACCGTATCCTGAGCCAAAAACGCAAAGATACAAAAAAACAAAACAGGAAATCCGACAAAACCAAACAAAACCAAAAGGAGTAAAGAGGAGGAGGAGTTAAGGAGATCTTTTACTAGGATTATGTAAGATTTTAGGAGTAATGACATGCTTGTATTCCAATTGTCACGAAGAAAGTCAATATATTTTGAGTTGCCAGACTAGCTCTGCGAATGATTGTCTCAGGAGAAGGCCTTTAACGAAAACAAGGTTTAGATGTAATTACGAAGATATATAGAGTCTGCGTCCTGGCCGGAAGCTTCTATTTGAAAAGAGAGTTTATATGGATTCGTTCTTGATACCTTTACTGTATGTAAAAAGTGTAGCAAAAAAACAACAAAAAAACCAGACAAAAAACAAAATAGTGAGGAAAGTGTGGTCTGAGGAGGGAGATATATCTCTGAACAGTCTCGAGTTCTTGTTTTGCTTTATTCGTTGTTATTGGGTGTGACTCTGGATGCTCGCGAGAAATGTTAGTCAGCCGCACTACACCCCTCTTTGCCTCCCCGCTCTGATTGTTGGTTTTCCCGACCGAGCGGAGGGAGTTATCCACGGTAAGGCCCCCCACTTCGTCGGAACGCGGAGGACGGTTGTCTACGCCCAGTTCATTAGTTTCCTCTCCCCCGAATGGGTTAATGGTTATATCTTGTAAGAGTATTGGGCTGTTGTGTGGGGTAATGGTTAGGTATTCCTGAAAAGCTTATTGGGCTGTTGTATGGTGTAATGGTTAGGCATTCCTTGAAAGAGTATTGGGCTGTTGTTGAAACCAGCCACCAAAGCAAGCTAAGGTCTCCATTTGTTATTTGGTTAGGGTGATGAGTGATGGTATATGAACTAAGTTTACGAGGAGTTCTTTGTTAGGAGAGTTGCCTGCCATTTCAGGGCGACGAGAATCCTATAGGAGTAGTTAGGATGTTCTGTGGCCTTTGGGTATGTTAGGTTAGCTGACTTGACGCAGAGTAATATAAGTTATTTAAGTGGAATACATGGAGTGTGTTAGGGATGTTGGTGTCAAAGGGATTGGAGTGCCCCGCGTCCTACATGTGCCATGGTCTTCGATTAACTGAGTGCTCACAGATCGAATGGATGCTGTAACGTAGTTAGAACTTTGTATAGTGTATGTAGCTGCAGCTCTTTTCAGGGGGGCGCGAGTTTGATTTGGGCAGAGGAGGTTAGAGAATGAAATGAGAAAAATATGGGCGAGGTGGTCTGAGTCTGATAGCAGTAGATGGGTCGTCCCAAGTAGTCCCAAGTGAAAACTGTAATAGAGAGGCCCCGGATAGCAGAATGTGACATCTGGGAGTGGGGATTGGTTTGCTTGGGTAGGGATTCGGTGGAGCTAGATCATTCTGGGAATATTAGAAGGATATTAAGGAGACATCTAATTCGTTCAGAGATCATGGGTTGCCGCTAAGAGCAGTTCAGACGGGATAAAGGTTCTTCAGAATTATATACCAGGTAGAATAAAAAAAAGTTAGAGGGAGCAAGTGAGTCGTTAAAATAGCCTTCCGAGAGAATAAAATTTAGAAAATGTAGATATAATAATTGATTAAGGGGGGTGATGAGGTTGTATTGGAGTAGGGAGAGAATTTGGAGGGTGGTGAACTACCTAAGGTGACGAAATATAAAGGAGAATTAAATAGATATATTATATTAAGTGGTTCTGATTCATGAGAGGAGGAACAAGGATTGGAGATTATATATATAATGATGTGGGATAATAATAAGTTAAGATGGATAGGTGTTAAGTGGTTGTGTTTTAGGTTAGGGAGATGTTCATTATGAATAAAGTGTATAAAGAGGAGAGTGTTGTGAGGAAGGTTGGGAAGAGGTAGAGAAAATGGAATACGATAAATACCCGGGGCCACAGTAACGGGCGGCGCAGGCGACAGGACTAGTTTTAGCCAGGAGAAGCAGAGAGAGAAGGCCTTCTATGAAACTAGACAACTAGCAAATATAATATTAAAAAACGATTATAACTAATAATAAATTCAAATAACCTAAACGTTAAAATAAACTATACTATAAATAAAAAAATAGAAAACTTATAAATCTAAAGTATATATATATAGGATATATATAATATAATAATAACATCCACTATAATACTGAAATCATGTTATAGATAATCCTCCTCCTCAGTATAAGAGATCTCAGACCAAATATATATATATTATAATATAACGGAGAAAACCAACGAGAAGACGGTGCCATATCGGACCGCCAGCAATGCCACAATATATGAACTCCAATTTGATTTGGACTTCGCATGCCTGGACTGAAGACAGAAAAATCAAGTAGAAAGGAAACCGTGGGCTCAACCATAAAAGAGGAGCCGAGCCAAGAAAATGAAGCAACCGCGTGGGAGTGAAGTGTGTGGCTGGTGTCGAGCGGAACGGAATGAGAGGGGAGAGAAAGAGTTTGGAATTTTTGATGAGTGACCTGTTCGGTACAAAGCCCCCTGATACGGATAGACTGGTGAAAGGACGAACCCTCCGTCGGGTGAGTCCAGACTCTCTCAGATGGTTACCCCATTTAAGTTGAAAAGGATCAAGGTGATTATGTGGTCCGTTGATGAAAACTGACAAACGCCCTCTGAAAGAGCGAGTGGCCAGATCTTTTGGATAATCTGAATGATAGCTTCTCCGAGTAGAGAAGAATCTAAGTAGGAAAAGGCTATCAAATAAAATTGATAGATATCAGTTGTTGGATCCGAAATGGCTTGGATAGGTGAATTCAAAAAAAGAGATCTTGGTAACGCACTGTCGTTATAACAGGGTGAGAAATAATGACTAAGCTTGTGTCTCGAGAAAATGAGAATGGCTAGGGAAGGTGATCGGACTCTTCGTGTCGTGTTTGCGATGAGAGGCATGTTAAGTAATACTTTCTTTAAACCCAAGAGTATCCATAAGTATACTTAGCAGTGAGCAGGATACAGATGAGATGATGGTATCGAAGTGAAAAGCTCATGCTTGATTTATGTGTATGGTTGAGAAAGGAGATAGCGATTTAGAAGTAAGAATGTTGGATGTTACAAAATAGGCCAGTTGTAAGGTTTAGTGAATGGGATTATCGGATCATTAAATGCTCTGTATACTATATAAAATTAAAGTTAGTGCGCGCATGGATGCGAAGCGAAGATGATACGAAGCAAGTAGGTAAAATTCAAGAAAGTGAGAAATATAATAGACACCGCTGAATTCAAGACAACCTAGGGATAATGTAGTGTGAAGATTGACCCAGGGAACTCCGGCAAGTAGAATCGGCATAAAAAAAATAGAAAATTGATATGAGAGAAACAAGTTTAGATACTTTGAACAAAATCATGAGGGGACAATAATAAAGGAAACAAAATTGTAAGTAGTGCCAAGGAAAAGATATGATAGGATGTGCTTAAGGTAGGAAGTAAGAATAGTTAACAGTGTAAAATGGTGGGAATGAAGAAGATGAAGGCAATAGGACGGATTAAAGGTAAGTAAAAAGGAAAGCGAGATGAAGATATGAATGTATAATTAAAAAGGCTAATAATTAGATGAAGTCTCAAAAGAAAAGTTATAGCTTGGAATTATTAATAAGGAATAAAAAAAAGAAACTATAATCTTTAAAATGCATGAACGTAGAAGAAAGAAGATCAGGATAAATATGAACAGTTTGGAAGGAGGTATAATTGAAAGGGATCTTACAAGGGAATTATGAGAAAAGCATCTCCTGTGAAGAAGCGCGAAGAGATGAAAGAAAGAGAATAATTGGAACCTTGACTTGATAGAATATAATGTAAATTAGATGGATTTAGGTTCTTTTAGTACTAGATATGAAAGTGAGGAATGAGATGAGAGAGTGTGAGAAAGAAACACGATCGAAAATCATGACGGATAATATTAACATAATGAAGAGGTGATAGTGAATGTGTGTGAGAGGTTGATGGGCAAAGAAGGAATAGGTATTTGGGGGATGAGGTTATTACAGAGGTCACACTAAAAATGACCAAATTTTTTTCCCCTGACTTTCCCTGACTTTCCCTGGACCAAATCTGCAAATTTTCCCTGACCAGCGTGTTCTCGTTATTTTTGGTGTATAAAATATCTATTAATTATTATTGCAGCCTATTTCAAAGTTAAAATGTCCATTAAAACTTGCTTAAAACTTTGGCTATAACATGATTAGCGTGATTGATAATTTAAAAGAAAATATTTTTTTTTTTTAGTAATCAGCTTATACCTTACCCATAGCCGTCCAACGCACTCCTTTTTTAATTTTTCCAAAAGTAAACAGTTTATTTTAATACAAAAAGAAAAATAAATAAAGCATATAAACATTAATTGGAAGCGGACTAGGGTGAATAAGCGACGCACCCTGTAATCACCAAAGAAGTTCTAAATGGGGAGATTTAAATTAACTATTTCTTCTCAAGCATTTGAATTTTGATTTTTATAGACGAGCCGATTCTTCTGTTAAAGAGATTTCAGTTTTAACATCTTTCTCTGCTCTTAAAGTTTATTGATCTGTATGGATAATCTTCTTTTTCAACCTTTTTATTCCTTCTTTCATCTTTCTGTTTTGACTCTTTGAGTTGTTCTTCATATCTCCTATGAGCAGCTCTTACATTTGTCAAACATTCTTGGAAGAGTGATAGGAACTTTATGAGAATGATTATCGAATGGAAGATTCTAAATAGGCATTGAGGTGCACTAGGCTCTCTCTCGACGAAAAAAATTATAGACTATGTACTTTATAGAGAATATCCTCCATCTAAAAGTTGCTAAGGTTATATAGAAAAACCCTCACGATCCACCGCCCTCACAGCAAATTTTCCAATGCGAAAATACACTCATGAAAATAATTTGACCACAATTCACAGACACTCAAACATGCAAATTCTTCTAGGCTACCGTATAGAAGAAAAACAACTCCGATCAAGTCTCATAGTAGGCTAATGATCAATCACCATCCCAAAAATATTTTGAATTTGATATAAAATTCAATAGTGAAGCGGCGTATAGAGCATGAGCTATACATGCTACCAAACCAGCAAGACGTAACCCAGTATCAACAGTGCTTTCTATGCTTTTCTCCTACTGCAACAGAATCTGTGATCAAGTTATTGGTGCTTACAATCCTACTGAACTGAGACCGAGATCAATCAGAATCTCTCCTCCGTATGCGTGGCTGATGCACGAGGAATCATTACATAGGAATATCGGCAACTGATGATGAGACCATTATCGCGACAGCTTCCTTTCAGAGGACGCCTCTCTCTCTCAATATCTATTTCCTGATCATTTGTTGGCTAGACAGTACTGTCAGCCAAAGAGCCTTATAGTATAGCAAGTATAATCTAATGAAAATAGCTTAAGTTGCTCTGGTTTGAAGAGTTAGTAGCAGCATTTAGCGTAAGCGTGATCTTATAAGAATCTTTCCAATCTATTAAGTACTAGGAGAGCAATGTGAAAGCTTGTTGAACCAGACTGAAACAAAAATCAAGGTTTTGACTTCCAACCACTGCGTCGTTAAAGTTAAACGTATTTTTTTTTGCTGTGGCTCCATATATATAAAATACAAATGATTTAAATTTTACCCAAGCTCAACAAAAATCAGAAAAATCACTGGGCAAGGTAAGAACCTCAAAAAAAAAACACAACGTGCAAAAGTGATAATTCCCGTAAAAAGAAAATAGATAAATAAACACTAGATTAAGTCATAAATCATACAGGTCTAACATAAACAGCCATCAATCACCAATCAGTCCTGTCAATCGGAAAGGATGAACTTAGGAACAACTTCTCACGAACAAGAAATTAGGAAGAATAGTATGGGTAATAGGTAACTAAATAGAAAGAAACAGCTAGAAATTAGAAAGTAAGTATTATGGAGAATGTCATTTCCTCGTTGACCCATCCTTTTTCATTCACCACGTTAACAAAAAAAAATACATCTCTCATTCACACAATTTAAATACAGTAAGGGAAAAAAATAAATATATATCAAAAATAATAAGTAAACTTGGTCCATGGATCATTCTTCATATGTTTGGAAATTTTAAAATAAAATTTCCCTGACTTTTTATGAAGCATTTTTGAGGATAATTCCCTGAACTATTCAGCATTATTTTAAAACGTTTATCCCTGAGACTATTCACATCTGAGCATGAAAATCAAATTTTTTTTCCCATGATTACTTTCCACATGAACTTATATCAAGAGAAATGAATGTGAAACCCTGTATTAGCAAAGAAGGAAGGAAGGAAGAAATTGGGTTAGAGTGTGATTAGGGAAAGTTGAATAAGAATGGTATAAATACATGCAAATAGTATGTGAATTGAAGTAATAATTACTAGGTAGGAAAATTAATGATCAAGAACCGGGAGGACGAGAGATGGGGGATATAGCATTAGGATTTGGAAGTATAGATATTGTAATTGATAAAAGCAGACCAATATAACGTGATGAGCCAGTGGCTATTGTGTCCAGGCAAGGCGGGGGAAAAATGCAGAAAAGCAAAGCCAGAGAGAAGAACACATACTCAATAGTACCCTTATATTTAACGGTACAGAGGCGTGACTAACGCGTGACCCTAGTTGAACTCATACAGAAAGCCGGACATCGTTAATTGACTGTGTATTGTTACCGGGAGGTATAATAATTCATTATGCGTCGGAAAGAGTGCGTCGAGTGATTCTGAAGGAGACAAACATGAAAAATAGTAAGTGTGAGATAAAGAAACACGGCGTGCGTTTAGAGAGTAGGTTAATAGAAGGAATGAGTTGGAATACAAATCTTATTAAATCAAATATTGAAAACAAAAAAATATAGATTATTATGAAAAAATGAAGCGAGAGAGAAAAATAATTAGATATTTAGTTTTATGTAGGAATAAGTTATGCAAACCAGATGTGTATAAAATGAAATAAGAGTTAATATAAGAGGAAAATGACATCATAATGCAATAATAAAAAAAAAAGGTTGTAAGATGAAATATTAAAGTATGTGGGTTAGGATGGTATGCTTTCTGAGAGGGAAATCAAAGTGTATGTAATGACGATAGTGAGGTACGTGTTAGTAATGTAAGAATAAAATGATGCAATGTGTAGATTGCGTTATAGGATAAGTCGGAGAGAGTGGACAGGGATGGGTTATGTTTACTGAGAATCAAATATTTGTATATAGATGGGGAAATTAATAGAATAGAGAGATAAGCGAGGTAGGTGAGAAAAATGAATATCAGAATGGTAGGGGAAATATAGGTAGTATAAATGAATGAAATGATATGGAAAGAATGGAGAATGAAGTGAGAATGATTGAACTACCATACTGCTATTATATGCGAGATGATTTGGTTTTGAGTGTGGGCGAATCTTGTAAAGAGAGAGAGTTTGAGAGGAAATTGGTAGAGAATTTGGCAGAATATATAAAGACGCCATGGTGCGTGTAAAAGGAGAGATTCTGATAAGATAAAGAAACGCTATTGCACAGATAAGGTTATGTTCGTGAGTGAGGGACAGTCCTCAGTGTTGAAGTTATGTAGGATTGGTGAGCAGCCCTAAGCGCCCGGACAACTGGTATAAGTCTGTTGATGATATATATATAATATCTCTCAGCCTTCTATATGTTTGGATAATGCACATCGCAGAGCAAATGAGATGACATGCATGAGAGAAGTTGGAAAGTTAGTGCACTAGTTATTGAACATTGGTGGATGTATCCTATCAACACACATCGCTAACGTAGACTCTTGACGATTGGCTACTAAGAGCGAGTACCTACAGTCTTACGAGTTGTGCTTAAGAACTCCATGACTGTTACATGTGTACGGGAGAGAGAGTATGAGAGTGAAGTTAACACTAGATTGATTGCCTACTATAAGCCAGTGGAGTACCGTATGGTCATGGAATAAGAAGTCATAGATCCAAGGATTCAATGTCGTTCGGCCCGACGGGACAATCTTGGATGCGGATGAGTATATACTAGGTGTGGCAGAACGTAAATTGAATAACTCGAGGATTGAAGCTGAGTGTGAGAGACTGTGGCCACTAGCGTGAGCTGAAGTAAAGAGTAAACGAGGATAGAAGGCCTGGAAAAGTATGTTTGAGATGGTTTGCGTCATTGTGGAAAGGAATTTGAATGGTAGTTGGTTGGTTTAAGCGGATGTATTGTGGCGAGTGTGTTGGGAACCAACCGGCTGAGGGAGGACCGAAGAAAAAGTGGATTGAGTCGGTAAACGAAATGCTTTGAAGGAAGAGAATGAGAGTTGGTGGAGGCGAGAAGGAAAGGTTTACACCTTTCTCTCGCCTCACCAAACTTCTCATTTGGCGGGGTTTGGAGGGGTATGGTTGTGGCCACCTGGCCCAAGGGATGGAACCCTCTACATTGACGAGATGCCCTAGTGAGGGTCCATCGCGTCTCATGAAGCTCTAGGGTGGATTTTTTGACTGCGACGAGTTCTCACTAATAATGCGTACAGAGGGTGTGCTAA
>JABUQX010135242.1:17500-39754 GCA_015478945.1 Trachelipus rathkii | reverse complement strand
ATTAATAATAATTAATATAATTAATAGTTTATTCCTCATCACTACCTCATATTTCGACACAAAACTCCAAAGGTAAACACAAACTGAATTAAATTCTGACCACCTCATAGATCACCCCCCCCAATGGATCCCCGTGATTATCACTACGAATTATGTTTAATATCGTCACATATCATAAATTAAATAAGCAATAAGACGGACGAAGGTATATTGCATTAGCAGAGTAGAGAGGATAAGACTGTATGGTAGTATATAAAATCTAGGCACTTTTTGTATGTATATATATATAGTAGTGATATATATATAATATATATTATTCATTATACCTTATATAACTAATATATAGTAATAATATAAAATGTGTGTGTATGTAAAATGTAGTGTTTCCTTTAATTACTTAATTGCAGTAAATGTTTCGTATCAAGATGCTACACTTAACAGGCAAAATCGTATTCTCCTTAAAACAAAACAAAAAAAAAACAAAAAAAGTACTCGTGAAAATGGTATCCTTTATATATCCCTCACTGATCTATAAGCATGTGTATTAAGGCACCATAAGCATAGCACTACATTGGTGTTAGGACATGCATACATACTAGGAAGAGTATAAATGTAGATCCAGTGGAACATTGATATGGTTGCAACCTCTGTGAATTGGTGAAGCTTCTATAAAGTTGTTGCGGTTTTTAATATAAGTGATGAAGTTTTTATTTGTTGTTTGTTTTGTGGGTTTCTTTTCTGTTATTTTTTTCTGTCTAGGTGTTAATATGTGTTAGAGTTTGAAATAGAGTTAAAAATAACTTACAACACATTAAACAAAGTAAAGAGAATAAAAAGAATTTGCATATTAATATTTAAATTTTTAAGATAGTTATTATTACCTTAGAGCAATCTCTCCTGCTTCGACTTTATTTTTAATTTATTATGAATTGTATTCTTTGCAAGTTTTTGCGCTATAGAATAGGAAGAGAATTAATTTAATAATAGTTAATTGTAATTATATATTTATTTTTATTTATATAATTAATACTAGCCTATATATGATACATAAATAAGTGATAGGATTAATAATAATTAATAATAATGTAATAAATAAATAAATATATAAAATAAATTTATAAATAATAATATATTATAATAAATAATATTATAAAATAAAATACCTATGAAATAACAATAATTCGACTAACATTTCGACAGCTTCTAAATTTCCTCAAGACGGTGAGAGATATATATAAAAAATATTATCTAGATACACTAGCATAACATGTTTAAGTATAAAACTATGCCCTATAATAATTAATACCAATAATACATTTGTATTAACTTATACTTACTAAGTGTAGGTATAATATAATAAAATAATATATTATTTGTTAAAATAATATTAGGTAAAATAAGTAGATTAGTCATTTGCAGACATTATATATTCTGAGTCATTCATTGTATATGGTTAGCCATTTTACAAGTTGTTATATATATATATAATATAATATTATATATATATTATATATATATAATAATATATTAAATATTATATATATATATATATATATATATAATTACTATTAATTATATATTAAGATAGCTATATATATGTAATTAGTATATATATATATATATTTATAATATAATATATATATAATTACGACTTATGATTTAAAATAAAGAAAACAGCCTATATATAAAAAAAATAAATATATCTATATCTTATATAATAATATTTATAATACAGTAGAAATAAACATAATAAAATAATCTATTTATATAATATTATATAATATATACAGGATATATTTTCATATAAACTTATATAATAATATACTATATAATAAAATAATAATAAATAATAACTAGCATTTAATAATACCATAAATAATAAATAAATAATAATAAAAAATATAAAATAATTATAACATACTAAATATCAACAAAAATATAATCAGAAAAAAAATGTGACGAGTAAGTCACCAAATAATCGTGTTAATAATTGAGATATAGAACAATGATTTGTTAATTTCTATAAATATTCAAGTTTGTGGGTACTTTTTCATAAAAGATTTTAAACTATATAATAATGTGTCAGCACAATTAATTAGGAAATGAGTAATTCTTAATTGCAATAATAATAATTAAATCATAATTATGTGCGCCCCATTAATTTGTATTAAATATATGTTATCACCTCTTGATATCACTGGCCCAATACTGAACATAAAAGGCAGGAGATTGGCGAATACAATAATATATGAGTCGACACACAACATGATCACCAACACACTACCTATCCTCACTTTATCTACACTTCACAACACACAACTCACTGATGCGTTCATTCCCCTAACAAACCTAACATACCACACAGACACACACAAACACACTACACACACAACACAATCACATATATGGTCACTATGTAGTTATTGTTGATAAGTTTGTTTATATTGTAAATCTATGTTTACAAAATATTTATATTAAAAGACTGCATATATTAGTATTCAATTTAAATCGAAAATCAAATAAATAATTACAATATCGAAACATCACAGACCTGAGTATATGAGTAAGCCCGAGGCATTGGTTATATATAATATATATAATCTAAATAATGTAGTGACCACCTGGGTCAGAACATTGTAGTGAGACTAGCATGAAGCATTCTAATATCAACTAATCAAAATATTGACGAATCTAAGTAGTTCGTCTTTTATTGGTTCCAGACACCACGAGACACTTGGAAGAAAGGCATCGCAAGTTGACACATGGATGAATATAATCCTAAATTAAATGGATAGTAAATCTACCTATTTTATATACTTATATAGGGCTTAACAAATTATATATGTATTACATATTTCTTCGCATTTATTAAATCAATACTGTGACCTTCACTATCCATTAATTACACCAATGGATTATTTTATACGTCTTCAAACTTGTTATTCTTCTCTTTGTTAATTTAAATCTTGAAATTTTTAGATATTTTGATTGAGTAGCGAGGCAAAAGGCCAGGGTTCGATCCCTCATTACGAGTATTTCACTTTTGAAGGTCAAACCCCGTGATACTAATCCTAGGTATTCCACCATTATAGTAACCTCTAATGTATACGAGTAACGTGTGCCATGCTCCACGATCAAGAACTAATGCCCTTTGTAAACATACCTATACTACTATTATATATATACTAGAGACAATTTTAATAAATAATAAAAGTTATTAAGTATTCAAAGTAAGACTGTTATTGTTATCATTCAATTTATGAATATTACCGAATAGTTAATAAAGTTAGCGAGTAAAACATATTAATATTATTCACCATATATAAAAAATATACTTCTATCATAACTAGAGATATATAGGCACTACCTCCTCTTACTTTTTAGACAAGAAAAACACACTCTGACCATATTGGAGGCTCAATATAGCACGTGCTTAAACAGTTTTTTGGTTCTTTATTGATTATGTAACTTTTATTATTTTAGTATTTAAACGAAAACTATAACTCTTAAAACCAAAAGACCGTATGTTTTTTTTTTGTTTATTATTTTTTTGATGATTATTATTATTTTAATTATCCTTATATAAGACCTATTTTTTTCTCATCATTTCCTGAAAATCGAACTAAGTATCATGATTTAAACAGTTTTTAACCTACAGCAATATTATATTCTTAAATGAGAAGTTCAACATCCCATATTTTTCGATAAGTACGTTCTGTTTAGTAACTTTATTTAGTAACTATTATTAATATGAGGTCCTAATATAGTCCGACATTAGCGAGGATGACTGAGTTTGCCGATACATTAACTGATTAGTTATACTTACGCTCTACTCACAGATCAATAATTATGTATGCCTCAATGTAAGATACCACTATATTATAGTGCACAAAGACGGTTTCGAATTTAGTTGTATAATTGGTGGTGCGGACCCCACGCGCGCGCAAAGGACTGTCCTAGTCATTTATTAAAACGTTATATTAGCTTAATATATTATATATTCTACTTCCGGTAGGTAAAGGCCGATATATAGCCATAGACATCAAGACATATATCTCCCACTCGTAGAGTACCTCTCTAGATCAACCCAAAGTACCTGACGAGAAATAATTCTTCTGATGTGTCTGGAAATCCACTTGATGAATATTCATCGAACTGACTTGAAGCAAAAGCAGCGTTTCTGTAACAAGATAATAAAATATTTGTACAACTAAACCCACATACCAAATTTATATATATAGTGATATAATATGAATGCTGTTCAGTATAGGGCAAAGTAACCAAATTAAATCTATAAATATCTAAATGTATTCAATTTGTTAACTATTACTTATTTACAGTATAAATGACCCTCCTAAGCTATAAATTTATCCCTCCTTATAGTACTTAATATAAGATTCCCTTCCATAGGATAGGTGACCATATTACATTCATATAAGGATTATATTGTATAGCTTTATCAACTATTAATATTATAAGTCCCCTAGTGCGTCCATTACCTCAATCGAGCACCCTAGATATTATACATCACTTCCTTACATAAACAAAGCCTGACTAGTTGAATAATAAATTATCTGCATACCTTTACAATTTCCAGAAAATAATTATACCCCTATACTGCAGGTATAACTATCTTCCCACACTGAAAGTGGAAACATGGCGTTATACTATATATAGATATATATTAAGAGCGTGCGAGTTGCGAGTGGAGAGTGTACCTCGTTGGAGATGAATGCACAATTTATCCCATTTTTTAACTTACCAGGAATGTAAACTATTTAGAATTTTCGTGTTATGAAGCGGATCACAGACGATATGCGAAAAATAAACTGGTTAACTTTGCTAGCCAGAGTCAACTATATATACAGTTGTTAAAGTTACAGTACTTTACTCTATGCCTTCTTTTGAGCGATTAAAAACACGCGTAACTTTCCAATCCGTTAATTCCTACCCGGTACTTGATAGTTTTATCCTCTATAGAAAACTTCATTCGTCTACCTGTGCTTTAATACACCACCCGCTTCATCAGGACTATAACACAGTGGTTCTTGTGAACAGGATTATAAAATAATTAAAAGTAATCTATGTGTCTGTATCCTGCAGCAATGTGTCCGCTCCACCCTCTAAAAAAATCTAGATAAGTCTCTCAGTATTTAAAACCGTATGATATAGTTATATGCATAGCAAAAACAAACAAAAGTTCAACAAACTTTCTCAAGAGTCATGCCGGTGCCGTTGTGTATTTATATTCATCATTTCACCAAAGTCAAATTTGGGTTAAATTACATATTGAATACTTAATGAGTTCTCTTTCACAACGTCAGCCACAGTCTACATGTGTCTCAGTCACTAACAAGTCGGCGAGCGCATCAGAAGATGCTATAATGTAATGTATACCTGAATCAGAACACGTTTGAAGTATCTATCAATTAACCTATTCTTAGCGTCCAATAAGAAGAAGTGATATCTGCCTGTTTGCTTATAACTAGCTTAAGGATAGTTCTTTTCTACTTTTCTTTATCTCTCCATCAGCGGCAATCACTAATATATTTGGCATGGTCATATATAATACTTTGAGCGCACCAGCTAGTTGCACGGTCGCTGTGCGTCTAATTTTCAGTCAAACTCCAAATCTCGTTATTAGAAATTGCATATGAATGTAATTAATAGTTTTTGTATTATATTATTTATTTTATAATCAATAACGTTGATATGATTAACTTATATTATTATTAGCAACGTTTTAGCAATTTCCAATAATATATGGCCGGCCTCAAGCATTAGTAATCGGCTTGTATATTTTTACAATACCTTCGATAATATAGATACATAGATCCAATCGGTTATCATATGATGAGTCCGAGCCTATCCATCTCCGCATTACCAAAGTTAATAGCACCTTACCGTCCAGTTCACTTATATTGATTACTTCTCGTCACTAACCTAAGTCTTGCTATCATTAGCGACCGTAACGTAAATGAAACCCGGAAGGGCCGTATAGGTTCTAATGTGAGTAACTACAATCATTTGATACCTGAATCCAGTCTGTCTCTGAATATCCACTCGTAAGAAATCTACTCATTCTAATCTCTGTGTAGGTCCATGTACAAGTTCAATCGATCCAAGTAGAATTATATAGCAACTGATCTGATGTTGATGTCCATAGTATCGCGTTTGGGGCAGAAGTCTACCCCCATCGCTGATGTTAAAAGTACTGCTAAAGTTAAGTGCAAACGTTGTTCCATCTATAATTCCACAAGTAGTACAATGAAGTGCCTGAAATTTTGTCTGGTATATATAAAATAGAAACCGTTACCTCCTATAAGAGCTAATAATGACTGTCTCTATATGATATAACACAAACGCGCTTAGAATACTCTCATCGATCACAGAGAATACGATAGACTAATTGCTCTACACTCTTCCGTATGAAAATTTGGTGCCCGTTAGCGAGCATATTCATATTCTATTTGACACTGATAATTTTCTAATAAATTTGAATAGCTGGGAAAACTTTTTAATTCTATTTCCTTGTTAGAGCTAGTTTCTAACTCTAAAAAGCTTTATATTATTAGTAGACATAAATTAATCTATATTTTTATTATTGTATTAATAATAGACATATATATATACATCTATATATATAGAATACATATATATATATAATATACCTACACCCATACAATTATATTATTAATTAAAAAAGCTAAATAAAAAAAATTCCACCTATATATAATATATTTCATTATATAATCTGAGTATCCGAAACATAATATACCGTAAATTAAATATAGACTTTATTATGTTGTACATAATAAATAAAAATATTAACCAAATCTTTTATACTAATCACTGTAGAACAGATCTGAGTAGAACAGGCTTATTTCCGTTACTTAGACTTAGGCAAAAACGCGACTGAGCCTATAGAGGACTATGCAAATTCCCGATGCTATCAGATTTATTGTCAATACTATCACGAGGGTAATAAACACATTCATTCATTTCTCCAAGCCAGCCTCTCGGGCGCAAATTACCACCATTATAATATCAAAAAAATTATATTATTTATGTGTTTATCGCTGTTCCTCATTATTAATTAATGTATTCTTGTTACTTTTCCAACATTCCCATATTTAGATATGATTAATACTTGGTATACCAGAATGGACACTAGACTTATTTATGATTTTGCCATATTATTAATTTATTTTGGAGTGTATTAAATTGACGTAATTAGAAATTACTTCGGCCAAACCCAAACGAATACTCTATTTGTGTTACCAGGCCGTCCTGTATGCAATTACCGACCCCATTAAATCTTTTTCCTCTCTCACAACCTGATTAATACAGGAGCGTGGCTATAAATCCCCCAAGCACCCCGCCCCCCTCCTTCCTCCCTCCAAGTCACAGGTACTGGAACCCAGACTAGCATACCAGCAACAAGACATTGAATAGATCTGTTGGCGAGCGAACACTAGCAAGGTTTTAGGGAAGAATTAGAATGGAGAAATTTTCAGAATTTATTAAGATACATATAATTTGTTATTGAATATAAGTAAACCAGAAATATAGTATATATAGATTATTTAAACAATAATATTAAATCTATACTCCATAATATAATATGTCAGTATATTTAATATAGGACTCCGATCGACAGTAATATATAGTATTCTATGATAGATATATATAAGAGATCTTATGGTCCCTATCCCAATAATATATTAATATTAATTAACATATACATTATAATATAAATAGTAGCAAGTGTACTTAGTGAACGTCATACGAGGTGATAACATGTCACTTATGTGAAGTGAAATATATATTGAATTATGCTCGATTAACTGAGTCATTACAGATGAGTGAGTACTGCGAGTAAGAGAAACCTGAAGCCAGTTCAGGAGCTTGTTAAGATGTAAACACCAAGTAAGGCCACACAATTTATCATAGAATAAGAGGAAAATCTGAAAGTAGAAGCAGGTCTCTGGCAGGTGAAAGCATTTTTGAGGTGGAAAACCCTTAGAAATATCTAGTCTTTGAACCTATTATTATAGATGAGCATTGCAGAATTGTCTGGTTGGAACTTAGTACAAAAGAAAACATAATATCTGTAGTCGAATCGAATTAAAAAGTTTGAATGTCCCTTATTTCATGCTAAAATATTAATTTTTAATTTGATAAAGTCTGGATGAGCACGACTGCCTTTCTCTCCTCTCGGTACCCGCCGTCTTCGTGACGGTCAAGGCGCTTACTTCGCAATACCTTTGTCCAATGAGGCCATAAAGGTATATCCATTATCAACTGCGGCATGAGCAAAATACACTGCATTTTTCTGCCACGGAATTGACCGTTCCTAAATCAACACACGATTCCGGACCCCCACGCTCCCCCCATTTTTTCTAACACCTGATGGGAAAACTCCCATTTGCGATGCGGGCGTCGCCCTCCTTTAAAACTTTCCTTCGGCTTTACACGAGAGGTTTAATAGCCTCCCTGTCCTTTGTTTGTTCTGTTCGAATAAATTTGTGAGGAATACCGACCCGAGTATTATCAGTTTATTGGAACTGCCGCTGCCATACTAGTTTTATAAGGGAAAGAGGTGAGCACTATATTCCTTCCCAACGGATAGCAGGTGGGGATGCTTCGTCTCCTCTCGCCCCACTGTAAAGCCCACAAGTACTCCCCTCCCCCCCAGCCCCCTTCCTAAGTTCGAAACGTCAAGCCGCGTTCGCCCCCCCGTCCCCAAATTCTTAACATGAACAATGCATGCCCAGCTTTAAGCGTGAAATAATGTTTCCCGAACCCCCTTAAAATTTTCCCCGAGCCGGCGCAGGTCTGGCGTCTTCCCGGCAAAGGACAAGCGGTTAAATATGCCATTCTTATAATATAAAGTATGGTTTAAAATCACAATTACGCAGATTATTAACTATCCAGGAATATCCACTAAAAAAAAAGTCATTCAAGTCTAAAAGGCAAAAGGCAAGTAGCGTACCAGAGAAGAAGAAACATTCGAGGAAAGATGAGAGTATAATATAAAAGCCTCCTATCTCTACAAAAGTCGGGTACATACATAAAATTCGTATACCTCGCGCTTTGCTCTGGAGGGGGCATCCGTAACACATCTGTCCTCAAAATTAGATATTAAAACGAAATTTTTTTTTTATAAAAACGCATGCCTAAATTATAAAATGGCATTCATTCCAGTCAGGTTAGAAATTTCCTACATTCATTAAGTTCTCTCTTAACCCAAATCAATTGAACCCCCAATTTCGCCAACGTGAGTATATGTCAATTCACGTCAGTCATTTGTACTCTTTAATTGACCAATAATCGACACATCAGGTTCTTCCGCTCCAATCCGGAGTAACTGCACTTCCCCGATCTCCACTACCACCACTATCTTAAAAATTAAAGACCCTCTTTTACATTTTTTATCAACAATGCTTGTATTGGGGTGATATAATTTCTTACATTATTTAATACCGACAAATTATTATGACCTGATTTTCCAGGTCCGGAGCATCCGTAACTTAATAACATTTTGGAGCCGCTATAAGCCAGCCCCGCACGGTCAAAGAAGAGCCCACACCACCCGGCGCGGTATTCCGTAGGTGGGGCTCCCCAACATCGATACTCTTGCCAATAGTCTGGGAATACTCAGAGCTTCATTGAGACAGAAGCGATGACCCTTCTTTACATTTGCCAGTCTGGACCACCCTTGCTCGCGTTACCTCTTAAATACTTCAAAGCTAGGATCTTTCCTACCAGGATTATAATTATTATATTATTATATTATTATTTTATATTATTAATATTATTCATTATTATTTATATTATTAGTATTATTATTATTATGTATTATTTTATATTATATTATTCCATAGACATAGGATTCAAACCCAAACATACCTGATTATTATTCAGATAATATTATTATTAAACCTACCATTAGACGCAAGCAAATTATTTACTATAGCAGAATCCCATAATTAAAATACGACCATTTTTCATTTAATTCACTCCCCTCTAATTCCTGTTCGAGGGGGGATCCTATGCGTTTCCCTGCCTTCTTTGGGGATGTGAC
Organism: Trachelipus rathkii; assembly: GCA_015478945.1. Lineage (NCBI taxonomy): Eukaryota > Metazoa > Arthropoda > Malacostraca > Isopoda > Trachelipodidae > Trachelipus > Trachelipus rathkii. The sequence goes on along the minus strand of JABUQX010135242.1, from coordinate 29,667 downwards.
TCATGGACTTTCTGACTTTCTCCATTTGGCGGGCTAGAATACCAAAGAATACATAGGACAAAATTCGAATGACGAGGTGAACTCCTAATGGGGAAATCTGTACCATGAGGTCTTTGGTACATAAAACGCGGCGCAGTAACTCACACATTACCCCATGTTGCCCTTGTTTTACGTTTCCCTAGAGCATTTCTCTCGTATTTTGATTGCATGGTTGTTCTTCTGTAACCGAGTCGGGTTTTCTTTGGCCACCGGGCTCCACTCAGCTGTTTCCAGCGGACCTGCCGTGGAGCAGACTTGAGAGCCCTTTATCTCCCGAAACAACTCTTGTCCTGACCTCATAGCTCTTCTTGAACTTGGACGATCTGTTGTTTTGTTGGTTTGTTCGCTGCTCCCTCTTATGAGCTGCTCTCCTCGGACCTGAAGGATGGAGCGAGAAGAACATTTTTTCCGATAACATTTCGTTTAATTATTCAATTGAAATCAAAGATTTAAAATATAGGATTTTGGAACCTGTTCTCCATAGATGTTGTGGGTATTCCTGTCTCCCTTTATAGTTTAGAAAGAGTTAGCTTCCGCTTATCTACGAGTCGCAACAGAGTCACCTACTCCCTCGAGAAGAGCAAACCCAGATCAATCTCCTTGTCCTCCGAATTTATTATTACCCATATATCTACTTCACTCCCGTCATTCATCGTATTGATGGTGGAGTGTTTATTCCGTTTCATGAGACGATATCAGTCAAAATTCATGGACCGCTATATACAAGAGGATTACAATCTCTCATCATACTTACGTTAGCGATCTACTGCTAATCTTATATTATATGTCTTATTATGTATTAGTTCCCCGACAATGGACTCTGCTGATCGGCTATCTGCAGATGTCATTTACAAGACTTATATTAAAATGCTTAATATCGTATGGATGCAGAAATCCCAGTATTTATAAAAAAAGATCAGATTACGACAATTCGAAACAAACTCTATTCAGTTATGAACACACAGACGTGATATGCACCTCGTTTCCCCCTTCTAGGCTCACGAGCAGTGTAGTCACAAATTGCCATATCATCCTCCTCCGGAGCATAGAATACAATCAGCGCTGAATAGCCTACCTTTTCACTTTGCCATATATATGAGTGGGCTAGATGGTGACGTCATTGAACTATGCTGAACAGTTCGTCTTCCATTTTGTGCGTGGATTATCTTCCCACATATATATTTTTGATAGACATATAGGTACCTCTACAAATATCAATATAGATTTTCACTGAAATCTGCGTATTCACGTGCAATTTTGGTTAGGACATACTCCTATATGGAGTGAGACTTGCTGCTCCATTTATAGTGATCGAGTGGTGGCTAGTTTTCAACATTAATATAACTGCGTGCACGAGTGATTATAATATACCTTTCTTTGAGGTATGATGATATAATATATAATACATATACGCTCGCAAATACAAATACTATCTTCCCTATTTTATACATACAATGGAGATATATAATTATTAGGTAATCCAGTTGCTTGGTTTTCATTGCATGCAATGGGTATCTGAAACTCTTTTACTTATACTTGGTATTGTTTTTTTATTCCGTCCGTTGAAATGGGGCGTGGAAGGGAGGAGAATCTGTGTAGTCTCTAAGAGCGTATTCTTCTTTATTCGCAGATTGCCATTTGGATGTTTATTGTTACTTACGTAATAAGTAGTCCCTACTCTTGGCAATTGAAGTTTTGGATATACGCAACTGAACCATGATCTGATCACGTGTAGTCAAATCATATGTACTAACCCGTGCGCGCTTATGAGAGCGCTAATTGTCTGTAAACGCAAGTCACATTCAAGCTAGCTTCATAACGCAAATTAACTCTTACAATCTGACTCTATGAGGACTTGTTACAACAGATAAACTCGACACTCAGCTTTCAGCTAGAGACTCGCCAATAGCATGGTGGACGACAAACTTAGTCTTTTTCGGAATTCTGAATAATTGATACCGCCCTAACCAATAGTTTCAGAGTCAGGAGGAGGCACAGCTTTGCGACTGGTTCTATTTCCAGGTTTAAACATGAACTGATCTGCTTCACTCTCTCTCTCCTGCGTCTACTCTCCCTCGCTTCTCATACACTGCATCTCTCTCTCATACTGCCTGGTCTCTCTTTATTAGTTGATTAATGACTCTAATTAGGTAGTATAACGTCATTTACTATTTCTATTAGTAAATATATACTGATACTATTGATCATATACGATATAGTACCTACCATCAGAGCTAAGATACTACTTAGATATATATGATCGATTCGATTCTTTAGTGTTTCTGCTTCCTTAATAATCTTGAGTTAGATTGAAGTTGTTTAGTTCGGATATATTTCAACTTACAATATTCCTCTACACATTTGAGGTGAGATGTAGTTACTGATTCGAGCAGATGCGCTTGTTTATTTAAACCCATGAGGAAATGTTTGACATTAAAGTAAAAGGAGGTGTTAAGGAGAGGGAATGGGAGTGGGGTGCGTGGCATACAAACAAGTGTCTTCGGAAAGTTTTGCGGGGCCAGGGGAGCGAATCAAGCACCTAGTGTTAGCGAGGGGTGCATTCTCCTCCCTGAAGATGATTTCCACTTGAGGCTTTCACTACCTCCTCACCGGTTCTCAACATCCCCGTCTCGTCGTGGTGGGGAGGTTTCGTTTAATTTTTTTGATCAGGTTCTGCTCATGCAATACGGGTTAACAGTCCCTTCTGCGCTATATAAGCTTACGTCTCTTTACTCGGTTCTTTTTTTCTTATTTTTGTTAATTTTTTCTTATCTATTGACTGTCCTTTTTTTGATTTCGTTGCCCCAGACGGATCGGACGCAAATGCAAACAGGAATTCCAACTGACTTAAAGAGGGAGTCTGAACTAGGGGTAGTATACTTGCTCGCTATATATTGTAGTATATATATATTAGTATATATACGTAATATATATGAATAGTTATAATATTATTGATTAAATAATAGATTACATTAGTATTATATAATTAATATATTATATAAAAGATCTTAACTTATAAATTCTATACACTATAATAAGTCTATAATAGAATGATAGTATGACAGCATAAACTCTCGTGTTTAATATATATATAACCACCCGGTGCTGACATAAGATAAAGAGGCTTCCTTTAGTCCTCCACCAAATTGGGGAAAGCGCGAGAATTTTGGTGATCAACAGCAATCGGCTGGAACATGACTCGAAACGAGCTTGGGCATTCTGACGAGTGAGCAATGTTTTTCCTTAAATTTGGAAAAAAGTATGTAAGGAGTGAGATAAGCTATATGTATTCATACTTTTACACAAGGCTTGGAGATGTGTGAATAGGACAAATGAGACTAGCTTAGGTCGATGAGGCGGAGAGAGCTTCCCTGGAACAAGCAATGGGTCGCTAGACGATTGCAGGACTGCGTATGCAAAGAACTGATAAGGTCAGCGACGTGAAGTTTCTTCAGTAAGGAGTGACCAAGAGAGAGGAGAAGAGAAGGATTGAGGTTTGGGTGACGGGAGCAAGAAAGGAGTAGGAGGAGGTAGGCGACTAGATAGAGTTAAGGCTGAAAAAAGCCCTTAGGACTACACCTTATCAATGGCAGTCAATGAGTTTGGGATTGCACCCTCAATATGCGATTGCAATTCATTCACTTCATGCACAGAATAATATGTTTTGGGGCCACTATTTCACTAGTTGACAATCACTTGCTTCTTCATTTACTTATTCTCCTATTCATCCTCCGATCTTCTTACCTCGCTGACCCCTCCGTCAATTATCAAAGGGTGCATACTGATGGACTTTTTGATACAATGACATGATGTCTGGGGCGCTAAGCTCATCCTCGTATCCGCAGGCCATCGTTACTGGACGGTTTTTTACCAAACGACTATGATACAAACAAATCTGCATCTCTTCCCAATGGAAATTTGTTCATTTAATGACGTAAGCTCGGCCTCAGCCGATCATCATGGGCGACAGGGACGATAATATGAGAAGGCCAAATTCACTTCTCGAGCTATAGCACACAAACAATAAAACTGGTTTTCTCTTATTGGATGCCGTCCACTCCATTAACGATTTGATAAGCTAACAAATGCTTCTTTATGTTATTTCTTTTGGTAATTAATTATTCTGACATGACTATTTTTACCTAGTGGTAATGAACACACCATCATACTTAAGATTTTTACTGTTGCAAAATTTAATTTGAGTCTATATATAGAAAATACTTTCAATTTTAAATTTTACCATTATACCTTTGGAAATATACAATTATATGAGTGACCGAGGAGCCAGCGGCATCAGAGCGATGCTGATTATCGCACTTTGTCTGCATTTGTACATTTGTCTTAAGTCTGACTCTCCTCACTCGCCATTTAGGCCACGAGGGGCTGATGAAGCATTGCGGACATGTGCCGAGAGAAAGTGGGAAAACCGATCTGCTGCGTCACCCGCGGGGGACCTTTTGGATTAATACACATAGAAATGAATGTAAGTGCTGCTGACTATCTCCCATCGGGCCGACCAATTAGTCTCTCTGGCCTTTGATTTGTCATTCAACATGCGATCCTTTAACCTGGTAACCAGAAGGTTTTGTGTGAACAACTTGGAAGAGGGGTGTAACCAGAAATCAGAGTTCCCGAAGTTTTCTTACGCCGACACGCTTTTGGTTGCAGTAGAGCGACCAATGTTACTCCCTCTACCCCTCCGGTGTAGCTTTAAGACCGGCTTGACATAGGAGCTTTATAATAATCTTTATTATCTAATGTGTGAACGCTAGTACGAGGTACATCATACTTATCTAAAATTCGTATACTATCTATATATATATAACACTGTGCTCTTATAATTTTTATATTTACTATATTATAATTTTTTAATTATATGATTTATTTTATATTTTATACATATATAGATATTAAGTATTTATTTATGCGATAGTGAAGCGTGTGTATGATATAAGGACGATATAGTATATATATACATATATCTTATATTTCACTCAATATGGATATATATCACTATAGTACGATAGTTAATTGATATTATACGTCTTTAAGATATATATAATATATACAACAAATAAAATAAATAATTTAAAAAATCAAGAAAAACCCCAGGAGACAGATATAAAGTCGAATAAAACTGGAAACACAGGCTGAATTTCTCGTAATGGATGAAGTTCTCAGACATTGCTGAAAGGAGGGGAATAAAAACAGAAAATATTATTTTTTAGAAAATGTCAAAGTAGGTAACAGACTTGCAATCGTTATAAAGACCAGAGGGAAATACTTTTAAGGATAATCATTTCCTTCATTGCAGTCTTTCCTGAGCTTAAGAACTTTATTTTGTTAATACCTAAAAAGAATTTATTTATTACACAGTGAGTACACTTATTTTCGACAATTAAAAAAATCATATACTAAGATATATTTGATTTAATTTGTAGTAAATAACTATAATATATATAGACTATATTACTAACTATTTACTCAAGTATTATAATATATAATTACACACACATAATATATATTCTATTATAATATATATTTATATATAGATAATTTCGTTAATACGATATATTAGATATATAATATGCTGGAATTTTATATTACTATGTTATAAATTTACTGGTATCATTTATAAGATATATATATAGTATATATATCGCTCTATATTATATATTATCCTATACTAAATAAGGGTTGTGTAATGACTGTATGTCGTTTCATTTGGTGTTATATACGATATATTACCAAAACTATTATATGTTACTAAAGTGATATATATATCTATAAGTACATTATTATTAATTATAATATAGCGTTCGTAAATTTTGTTATTCTGAGATTTTTTGCAATGATAGATTAATTAAGTCAATAACAAATTAGAATAAATTACGATTTTAGTCTTAAATGATATATATGATAGTATATAATATATATATATATAATAGCGAATAAATATGTTACTTCTATGTATAGTTATTTCTTCTAATTAGATTATTGGGTATCGTAGAATGACCGTAGATTTGTACGAGAGATGAGAGAGAATAACACACATTAGACGAGATGGAAGTATCAGAGTAGATGCTTGCAAAGAATTGTAATATGTTGTTTATTATAATTACTTTTCATTAGTTTTCCAATTATTTTCACCATTACAATGAGCCTATACTACTTCATCCTACACAAGTCCAATAGTGTATCAATTTGTACCAACTTTGGTAAGCGAGTTTACGCCGTCAAGTTTTATGATTCGCACTTGGGTTCCAGACTCTATCCTTTTTAAAGTTTTTTGAACAAACATACAACTAGGGTGGTCTGAAATACTAGGAAGTTCTGAAGGCGCCTACAGAAATCAGTCATTGAATACTGACTTTTATACGTACATAGCCTCTATAACTACCTATGTGGATGTGCACAGCTAGCGTATTGTTTGCGTGAATATGCTATATATTTTTAGGTCAAATACTTCAATATCCTGGATAAAAACGTTTATTTATATATTATTATATATATATTTATATGTGATTATATATTAATATATCAGCTGTGAAAGTATAGAAGCGTGAGGAGGATAAAGGCAACGCGTAGAATAAATATTGTCTAAAGGCTTTTAATATTTTTTTAATCTCATTAGAGGTATGACTATAAATATATATATTTATTTTTTATTTATTATTTATCATTCATTCTAAGTGAAATTGTAATATATGTTTTTATATACTTATAAGCGTATACTACTTCGTTTACATGATACCCTCGACGAAAGGTCGCGCCATAGAATTGCAGTTTGTTTGTTCATGACTGTATACCTTTTTCTATAATTGTGTATTATTGTATCAATAGATAATTATATCACTTTAGGTACTGGTAAGATGACAATTATATATATATATATATATATATTACTTATACATATATATCCTTATTTATATATATATCAAAATCCTACCATGCAGATATCACTCTTGCAGAGCCGCACAATCATGGCCATAAAATGAGCTAATATCAAGAATCAAAAAAGCATTAATCTATAGATAAATATATGGTAAATTATATCATATTTTATTATTATAAGTATAATAGATATATTAATATAAGTTGATTAATTATATATTTTTTACATATAATAAATACTATATATTATAATAATAAATATTAAAATAAAAATTATAAATTCAATTTATAATATAAACTATAGGCATTATATATTACAGTATAAATATATCCTCACTTTTTAACTATAATCAAAAATGTTAGATGAAGTACATTGTATAAAATAGGTGTAGTTAGTTACCTATGTTATATTACTTTAATTGCATAAGTAATATATATTATATAGTTATATGAGGTATATATATATAGTAGGTACTACCATATATATATATAATATTATATATATATAATATATATATTATAATTATAAGAGTTAAAATGTTAACGTTTATACCAAGATTGACCATACACTTTAAAACAGGTCAAATTAGAGCTATCAATCATTTTAAAAATTACAGATAAAACTAAAACTTAAAATAAACATAAAACACTATATAGTAGAAAATCCTAAAAATTATTTATTATAAATCGTTACTGTATTATAATAAGCGCTATATGGCATGTGTATTTATAGCTAACACTAACATTAACATACATTATATAAGGTTACTAATGACATATCTACCTTAGATGGAAGTATAGTAAATCAACAGTGAACTTATATAATATAAAATTTGATTGAACGCAAGTAGTAATATAATAATCAAACACCATATAATACTAATCATATCAATTAAAAAATAAGTCAAATAAATAGCGACATATAGATAATAAATGATACAACCAGATATCAGTGAATAGAGTAGCTTTGGCCAAGATCCTTTCCATAGATGCAAGGCTATGCAGAAAAACATTTAAAACATATTTACGACCTAACAGTTGTTCCAAATAGCGATATAATCTAAGTATTAAGAAGATACTTGCAAGAGACTTCTTAATGTACTATGAAATTATCTATATTAACCTAATCAAGTGACAAGTCTTTCTGCCTTCTGATAACGTAGTAATACATACCCCAGAGCATATATTCTGACATCACCTACTACGGTATAGTGACATTTTATCCCTATATACTAGTATATAAAGGATAAGACTATATATATATATTTTAAGTAATCTACTATGACGTAGTATCAAGTATTAAGTGTGCGAGTATAATAATAATTTTCTTATTATGTACCCTGGTCTACCACATTGCCAATCAAAAAAAGATAATATTTAGTACTAATAAGTAACAGAGTATATTTAGTAATGTTTATTATTCATCATTATATCAGTACAATAGCAATCTACTCTTATTTTGTTGTACATTAGTAGATATTTATTAACTTTTGATGTGATAAGATATAAAGTACATTGCTTATTTTATTGCATTAAATTACTCATAATTAATTATTTTTAATTATATTTATAATACTTTATATAGCGTTGTTTACCGGAATTAATAAGAGAAAAGGTAAATAAAACTATAATAAGTGAAAAAGTAATAGTATGAATAATTACGAATTTAATATTTTAATTTATTTACTTATCTTTAATATTTTAATTAACTTATACCTTTTAAATATTTAAAAAAACTATGAATCTTAAGATGTTATAAGCATATAAATTACATATGAAGGAATAATCAATAAAGTATATATCGCATAACCTAGGGCAAGACTACTACGTTTAGTAAATATTATACGCTCGCTCAATCTATTTCGTTCTGAATGTTATTATAATTAATATACGTCCAATGTATTTACCAATAACTACATGACTTGTATCTAAACTGCATTGAAGTCGACGAAATTAATTTTTAGATGGTGTAAACATGGGAGCCCCAGTTCGCACTATATCGGAAATATGAGAGAGACGATAAAGTAAAAATAAACTCAGCAAAAGTTGAACTCAGGTAACGCAGAATACGTAAATACTTAATTAGTTCAAAATTTTTATGATAATTAAATATATTAATATTATAAATCATATACACTTAATATTATTATATATAATATATATAATTTGATTAATATAATATGATATTATATATATATATATATAAGTTATAAATATTACTGTAATAACTATATTTTCATTATATATTATAGGTATATATACTGATATAGTAAGTTATTATTTATGCTAGTATTATATATATTACTTAAGGTATGTGCTTCTGGAAATGACTTCATTAATGGACTATGTAAGTTGAGTATTTATATAATATTAGTAAGTAAAGAGAGAGATATATATAGAGATATGATATATATGGATATATGATCTTTATGTATTGTGTATAATATTGTAATTATGTAATATTACGTGAATAGTATGCATGAGAGTGATGATATGACAATACGATTACGCTGATATGAGTCCCCCGAAAGAGAAGAGATGATGCGCAAGTGATATGAGATAAGTTAATTTCGTTTTCTGTACAAAACTAAATGTAATAAATTCTATATTCAATAATTCATATGTATATTCAAGTATTCTTATTCTATGAAACATATACATATCATCTCAATTTCTATAATAATATTATCTATTGCTTGTCAATTATAATAGTCTATCATTAGTTTAACTTACTCGATGAGTAACATTCTGAGCCGTACTTAGAAAGTATACATTAACTTACATTTTAAACATGACTCGCTCTCAATGGCCGAGTAAACTTTACTCTTCACGGACCAAAGACTACGGTCTGTCTCTCGGTGCGTCATCCTCATACTCTCTCTTACTACTGTTTTTACTTTTAACTAATACAGTGAATTTTCATTTATAAAATGTATACAAAAAAGAAAAAAAACTGGTTTTTATGATCTTGTTATTCTTTTTGAATCCTAATGGTAACTAGAAACTGCCTCTCGCCGTGAGCTAATTAATATATATATCATCGCTACTTATACAAATTTCCTCATTATATGTATGTCATACAAATACAGAATATTTATTTTTGGTATCATATAGTGGTCCTGTATGAATGCGCGAAATGCTCGTGCATCCTTATTCTCTTTGAATATAGGAATTTATGCCGCTTAACGACTATTTTACTCTACAAACATGATAGCCATCTTAACTTTGAACGAGTAGATTCTCTGAGAGTCTAATGTAATTTCAATTAGACGTGCTTCGTTATATTATATCTTCCCATCATATGAATGTTGAGAGTGTACCATACTCTGACTCAATCATTTGGCAGGAGATTCTAGTGCATGTACTCGCGCGGAGACGAGAGCTCTTTTTCCTCCTGATCTACCGATTTCATAAAAGACCCACCTCTATTAATCTCGATGTTGTTCTTAGGATCACAGTGTGTCGCGTCTGTATGGACCTATGAGGTGCGGACTCGTACTACATAGGCTTCCTCTACATTCATTTGGATAAAATATTACACTAAGAGTGTAATAAATATATATAAGGTTCACAACGAATTATTATCGCAGTCTACCAAGCCACACATCTGATACTTCGTTTAGTAACAAGCATTGTTTCTATCCAACACTGTATACAGTCATGTCTTCAGTCATAAATTAATAATAATTAATGTAACCCTTCTTTGAGTATGTACCTAAGGATTGAATAGTGAATTGAGGTAGTCAACATTTAACAGATATCTTTATAATAAATTTATATACGGACGAGATAAATACCTCACATGGCTGTACGACTTAACAGCGCTCACGATTGATTTTTTCGATTTAGATGAGCTCAAAAAGTTGCACATCGGTGAATGATTCATATCTACCCCCTCTACTCGTCCATAATATTCTCATATCGTTCTCATGAGTAATACTTATTTGATCGTAAACAATGTCTTTTCACAAATCTAAAACAAAGTTTTAACGGACATTCAACTAACTTAGTACGTGTAAAGGTCATACTAAAGATCTGCAGTAGAGGAGTGAGAGTGCGAAACACGTATTAAAAAACTAATTACCTAATTACTCTAAATATAATAATAGACTCATATTTCCTACTTATGAGAGAACCTGACCACTGAGGTCTACTCTTATACAATTCTTTGTAGCTACTGATATAACACCTTATACTCTAAGGGCTGTATATTTACTATTTTAGAATGAGGTTAAATTGGAATATGTCAGGCTAGTTTAATATTTCTATGTGATGCTCTCTTCGTTTATAACTTCATTTCCTCTCGTTATGTTGAATTCTCACTCTAGTTTTTATATTTACATATATTTTTTGCTTTTTATTAAGCTCTCCACTGTTTGTAAGTATTCTTAAAACTTATTTATTATCATATTTTCTAGATGTTAGAGTATTATTCTTCATCTTATATTCAGTGATCACTAAATCTACTACGTGAATGTATATAACTTATGCGAAAATCGTTCACTTAAATAATTTATCTAACGTTAAAGTATTCACCATCATTTTGTGTCCCAGATACGTAGCGTTCGTTTATTAACTTCTATAGAACTAAGCGAGTGCTCACAACATATATTACCCGAAGAGCTGAGCAGCTTAGCTCTTTGCCGAGTACATTTAACTGTGTGGTTGGTTCCGCGATCCCACTGACACGTTGAGGATTAAATTTTAGGTACTATCTATTCATACTAAAGTGAATAAGTACTTTATATTTTTAATATGTAATCCTAAGCCCAAGTAACAACACTTATGTCAACAAAACGTTTAAATATGAAAATGTTGGAACTCGGATTATTTAATGATAATGAATTTTGTAGTGTTGTCGGCGGAGACACTAGCGGACTGGTGAGCGTATTATACATCCTGAAGGCACCAAAGGCTCTATACATTTTTAATCGATATTAAGCATAGCTTATAAATATATAATCTAATATGCGTAGATTAAAATTTCTTATATGAGATACAACATCATATATAGGTAGATCATACAAAATCACAAAACAATAGAGTATTGCAATTGAGATAAAACCATCTATCAAGTCATGGAGGCGGTGACTAAAGATCTTTACTTTGTTTACTCGCGCGCAGAAGTTCTTTCAGACTTGTAGTTGAGACAATCATCACATATCAGTAAGATACTTCGTCTCTTAGATTCGTGTTAAGGCGTACTCTATAATCATCGTTTCCCCATGCTAACA
>JABUQX010135242.1:5000-12500 GCA_015478945.1 Trachelipus rathkii | reverse complement strand
TATATATATATATATAAGGTTAAGGCTATATATTATACATATACATATTAGTTATTGTTATTATGCTATATATATAGTGTTATGTTAAATAACACGGCAACCTCTTTTCTATATAACAATATATATATTAGTTTATATCTGAAGGGCCATCAACACAAATGATAAAAACCGAGCTGTTTTTGTCTGTGCTTTTGTATTATTTTTTACAGAGTGTGCGCATTAGTCATATTGCCATTTATTACATTATTATTGTCGGAAGAAATTGAGTTCATGAGACCACTTCGAGTCGAGGCTCTGACTCTGGCCTGACCGACTCTGGCCTGACTGCCTGTTCTGCCCTGTCTGCCCAAAACACCATCATTAAGCGATCTGTTCGTATTATTATTATTATTATTATTATTATTATTATTATTATTATTATTATTATTACGCCATTATTATTATTATTATTGTTACTAAACGCCTTTATACTGGTCGTCACTGGCCCGACATATGGCCAATGTACTTGAGGGATGTTGATGCAGAGGCATCGCTGATAAATCTGAAGCGTGACTTCAATCACCCTGCAATGAAATGCCGTAATTAGGCCGAAGCCTCTGCGCAGACCAGAGCTGAGCTTCAGAAACACTGACTGCGCAACTGGCGTTATCGACCGGCCACGCGGTCGAGAAACAGTCGCAGCGGGTCACACGCCAAGGTTCTATGGGGTTGTTGCAACGTAGAACCGAATATAGCGCTCATGGGGTGATCTCTCTCGAGGGGGTCCTGACCGAAAAGAAGACAGAAACAAGCGAGTGGTCGAAGAAGGATGTTGTTAGTCAGCGCGTTAGCTTGAAAGCGAGTTCGACCAGAGAATGGCTCCGGTGTGCCGATATTAAATATTAGTGTATCGGACAGTCATTGATGTGGTGTCTTTATAGGCGCTGCTTGATCGATTTAGTAATAATGTTTCAAACCACAAGAAAAATAAATAAATAATAAACAAGTTAGTCAGGTTTTCTATTTTTTTATGTTATAACTTCCAATTTACTGTTTAATATTTCCACACCGTAAATCAGCAAACAAAACACCATTCACCTTCCTGAACAGCCGTATCTACTGATCCATTGATCTATTGATCTATTGATCTATTGATCTATTGGACAAGGTCAATGTTTTACTACCAACGTTTTTTTACATACCGCCACCGGCGTCTTCCACCAGCCGCATCTACTGATTCGAGCCGATCTACGAGGTCTATTGACCACTGACTACTGATCTGCTGATTGGGCGTCAAGTACTGTGTTGTCGCGCTTTAGCATAATCTAGTCAGTAATCACTAAAACAAGTTACCAAGCCCACTTTTCTTGTTCATTGTGACTATTGGTTCACACTGGCTGACTATTGATCTATTGATTCATTGACGCTGATCCATTGACATCGTCTTACTAAAATTGTCATAGCTTTACATCTTAAAAGCAAGAATCGTAACAACCATCATCCATTCACTCTCTGTTCATTTGTGATCTATTACATCTATTGACTATTGATCCATTGATCTATTGATCAATTGGATCTATTGACTGGCCGATCTGGCTGACTATTGATGGGTCGGGGTTTACAAATAAACATGTTTACAGGCCTCGGAATCAGTAGTTCACCATTATCTCTCTCGGTTCTCTTGCAAAATATTCTGATACCCGCTGGATCCAGCTGACTTCAGTCGCGCTTGACAATCATGGAGCAAATCAACTTCTTTTTATAAAGATCAATCAATAGGCGCAACAGTTTCATAATGCTACTTAATACCAGCCCGAATCCAGACACAACGATAACCGAGAGCTAACAGTTCCACGCTTAACGTTGCAACACAAAGAGCGCAAGGACGGTTCTGTTACTTATCAGCATAGCTTAACAGGGTCATCGTTAATTTATACAACATATGTAACTGTGGGCCTCTGATCACAACATTATTACTGCCAGGCTGATCAGCGTTTCTGGTCATAATGTTTCATCACAGTTAACATGACGTAACATGCAACCGCAGGCTAATGCATAAAGACAAACCCACATACTTACATCACTGTTAACATTAATAAAGTTCCACCGCGGTCTTTCACGCACGTAAACGTACCATTTCTGCTTTTTCCGCGATATACTTACCATATTAATGCTAAGCATGATCGGCGCAATACGGCGTAGCCTCTGTCACACATTGGGTTGGCCGTCATAGCCATCAATCTGATCAGCAACAACGTAACAGTGTTTCAATATACGGTTAACATGATGGAGGCGAACTGGGCTGAAATATTCGTGGGATGCGCCAACGTATTCTAACACAATCAGAGCCCATGACCTGGTAAAGATGAACACGCGTAAGCATTCTCTGCTAAACATAACATCACGTCGGCTGATGAATAAACAGCGTCATTTAGCAGCGAACTTTGCCGAGGAAAACAGTTTCTCATTTTTGTAACATAGTGACTTCTTTCACAGAAACATGTTGCAGCAACATAAACATATAAATACATAACATGTTTATTTTAAATATATTATCTTCATCTAATCAAATAGTTGTTCTTATACCCTTTGAAAGGATGTAACTATAAATGTCTTCAGCAGCACTAAACCATTTTCAGCATACTTTGAGAAAGCATCACTCATGTCGTTAAGAAGTAAACGAACTGTGCCGATGTTGTTGCTACCCTGCCGCCAGGTTATACGGAAATCAATACAACACGCACGGCACCATGCTATAAGAAGTCCCCGCCAACACAAAGCGATGTTAATTCGCGTCGCCGTAATATTTTCAGAACCGTGAACGCACGTAGCCGCTGAAGAAACGTCGTCGATACTCAGCTGCGTTACCGCGGGGTTTTGCGACACACTGTCTTAGTAACACAACGCTCATTACGCCATCTTTCCAGCTGGGAGCCGCTGGGGTCGATAGGACAGATGATATCTCTTTCCATCCATCGCCGTAATATTGGCCCTGATGAACCAACACAAATGGTGCGCCCGCTGAACCTCTGGCCAGCAGCAATGTACGGCATTCATCCAGCCGACGACGTGCCAGTACGACACACGCTGGGAATAACGAGTTCTCGCAAAAATCAACAACAGGTTTAAGACGTGAGATGTAATAGCACAGTGAATGTGTCTGCCGACGGAAATGGGTAAACACCCTACCGGGCCGAGATTTTTTCTTTCGCCCAACAAGAAAATAGGCATCACGGACGGGACGAATGAATATAACAACCCGTGCGGTATATATCTCTTTAGACAACAAATATCAATAATAATAACAATAATACAATAACAACAGTTAGTCAATATCAACAACAACAATAAAAGAATAACAACAACAATATTAACATTGGGTCAATAACAATAACATAGTACAAAGCCGGAGCCTTAGGCAATATCGGGCCAGCGTCGTACTAATGTTAAGATAGCATGCCAGAACAGAATATACGGTAAATACGCGCACTTTAGTCAGTTCATGGTGATCAGTAAACGATATGGGAACATGCTGATCGAGCGCACAACGGTTCCCCAGCTGACGCTTTTTCGCATATCTGGTCATATCAATGCTAATTTTGCCATTAACATCGTAATATGCTTAACAAAATTTAGTATAACCAGGTACCTAGCGCTGACAATAATATATTACATGGGGCCTTTGAGACACTGTAATATTTAATGTGTCATACCTCGTCTAAATATCATAACCAAATGAATAATAAACATACCAAAGGACCAAACATAACATGTGGCGTAATATCTTGATATAATATAGTGTTTTTCATAAAGAACGCAGTAAAGCAGAATGAGCCTAGTTAGTAAACAAAACAAAAAACCACCCAGCCCCGTGTTTCACTCATTCATCGTCTGACCCATCGATTCGCTGACCAGATCGGCAACAGTGGTCGCTTTGATCAGCAACAGGTGCGACGTATTCAACAAACTTTCTTGGTCATGATCATCTATCAAGATACCAGTATCTTCATCCGCGACGAGACCATCTCATCAGCAAACACACGCGTCTTGATAACAAATCCATGGCAGATTGGCGCGCCCCGCGGCAAACTGAGTTGTCAAACGTGGTCCACCTGCACTTTAATCATCAACATTCGTCAAACAATCCCGTCATAGTAATATTTAATCGAGCACCGTACCTAACTTCAATAAATAAACAGGTTCACAACCGTTATAGCAACACACACTGAGAACTGGATGGCCTCTCGAGGCGCGTGAATCTTTGAGGATTCTGCTGGGTGGGCGCTTTGGGGCCCCAGCCCAAGGCTGAGGGCCTTACCTCCTTCTTCTGAGGGGTAATGCCTGGGGCCACACCCCCTGGGTGATCCCTCTCAAGCATCTCACACCCTTCAAGGCATCCTCTGGGTTTTCCCCGGGTGTGGTGTGCTGTTTAGATACTCTTGGTTAATGAAACCTGTTTATTATTCGTATGTTAGGTACGTTATGTTAAATATTACTATGACAGGGTGAAATTAACACTGATTTTGGTAGAGAAATGTTGAGTTTTGTAAGATATTACTGTGTTACCTGACGATGATGTGTTAGAAACGTGAGTCTAGGTTAAGTTTTTGTTGAGTAATTTTTGCTAATGTCTACGTTTATTCATAGTTCAAATGATGTTATACTAGAGACGTGTGACACTTTGATGAAGATAGTGTCAATTCATAGTTCGAGATGTTGGTATCTTTGATAGTTTGGCATTTGTCACTTTGTTAAGGGATTTTGCTAGATAATACGTCCTTACCTGTTGCTGATCCAAATGATACTTGAAATATGATCTGAATCATTAGGTCGAGATCATAGACGGGTGGATGGGTAGGGGGACTACAGGACTGCGGTTTGATTTACTGATTTACTGATTTTACCGTTTTAAAATCAGTAAACTGTTACGCTTTACTGGCTTTTTATCTAAAGAACTTATTTTTATGTTGCGTCAGGATAAAAAATTTTTATTTTTATGTTATGTTTGGTTAAAACTTTGTTATGTTTGCAATTATTCGTTTGGGATTATGATATTTAGACGAGGTTATGATGAATTTTTTGTTAAATATTATTTGTGTTGATGTAAAAATCTGATAGCATTAGCAATATATTTGTTATCAGTATGATGCTTTTAGACATGGTTATGCTAAATTTTGTTAAATATTACGATGTTAATAAAATTAACATTGATATGTTAGAGACATGCTTGAAAAAGTGTGGAATAGGTTCATTGCCTTGAAAAGGATGTGTTATGTAGTTTACTACAGCTAAGCGCGGAGTTTGTTAATGTTAATAGTTTATTCGTGCGTAAGGTGTGTCAGGTTTGCCATTAAATAACATATATTCCTTGTCTTGGGCATGCTATGTTAGCTTTATTAATGTGAAAACACTGTTACGTTAGCACATATTCGTTGATTAGTATATAAAGAACTTATTTTTTTTGTACTATGTTATTGTTGTTGTTGGTGTTGTTGTTGTTTTGTTGTTGTTGTTGTTCTTGTTGTTGTTGTTGTTGTTGTTGTTCTTGTTGTTGTTGTTGTTGTTGTTGTTGTTGTCTAAAGAGAATATATACCCTTTTGAGTTGATATGGTTCGTTCGTACGTCGTATTCTTCTTGTTTACTTTCTTCTGATTGTTGAAAGAAAGAATCTCATTACATTTAAGGGTTGTTTACGCATACGATTTCCGTCAGTAGGACATTTTTCACTGTGCTGGTACGATGGCATCTCCTCGCATCTCTAAACCTGTTGTTGATATTTTCACGAGGAGCTTCGTTATTCCCAACGATGTGTCATTTATATTTAATCGTCAACCGGATGGATACCGATACATTGCTTGTATTCCATCCAGAGGTTCAAATAATAGACCTTTATTCATTTGTGTTGAAGAGTTCATCAAGATTATCAATATTGCAGCAGGATGGATAGAGGATAAATGTGTGTCATCTGGTATATCGACTAGCAGTGAAATATCTAACTGGAAAGATAATGTGAGAGGTTCTAATAGAATAGACGTTGTGTTCTCGTCGTGTGACGATATTAAAACCCTTGATGTACGCAACTACTGGAAACCCATCGATTGTGTGACCTTCAGACATACGTATAGGTTTCACAGTTCGAACATCTGAAAATATTACAGCATTGCTTAAAATAAAAAGCGAATTAACATCGCATCTTAACGATGTTAACATACTTGAGGACTTAATACTTATAGCACATGGTGTAATCTATGATATTTACACCAAAACATGTGGTTTCCCGTATAATACTGTATACAGGAATGCTTTAATAACTATCAGCTTGGATGAATTTACTTCTCTTTTGTATGAGAGAATGAGTGCTGCCGAATCAAAATATGCTGAAAAATGGTTTAGTGCTGCTGAAGGCATTTATAGTTACATCCTTTCAAAGGGTGTTGAATTTTTAGAGAGATATATAGAACTTACCCAACTTGAATCCTATGTTCTCTGATTAGATGAATTAATATATTTAAAATAAACATGTTTTTTATGTATTTATATGTTTTTATGTATTTATATAACGCTGTTTTCTGTGAAAATTATATGTTATAAAAATGAAAACTTGTTTTACTTCCCTCGTAAGTTCGCTTTATTGACTAAGTTGTGTTTAAGATGTGTCAGGTTTGTCTTTGTGTATTATGTTATGTTCATAGTTTAGCTTGTACTGAGGGTAAACTTTTTACTTTGGATGACTTAAGGGGTCAGCCAATATGAAGGTTAGATGCAAGAATGACTAATTTTTGTTAAATATTACAGATTATTTTCTAGTTCATGTTACATCATGTTAGCTTTATTGATGTGGAAACCTTGTTACGTTGTATACTCTCGTTGATCAGTATGATAATTAACCAATGTTGTGATAAATTTTTGCTAAATGTTACTGTGTCAGTGTAAGATTAACGTTAATATGGTAGAGATATCCTTGGAAAAGTAAGAATAGGTTACGTTTTGCATGCAGTGTTAGTTACTTTACTGGTGTTAAGTTTGGAACTTTGTTAATGTTAACAGTTTATTCGTGTGTGTTGTGTTAGGTTTCATCTTTGTACATTATTTTCTGTGTCTATGTTACGTCATGTTAGCTTTATTGATGTGGAAACCTTATTATGTTAGAGTATACTCGTTGATCAGTATAATAATTAACCAATGTTGTGATAAATTTTAGTTACATATTACCATGTTAATATAAATTAACATTGTTATGTTAGAGATATGCTTGACAAAAGTGTGAATAGGTTACGTCCTTGTATGCTATGTTAGTTACTTTACTGTTGTTAAGCGTGGAACTTTGTTAAGGCATGTCAGGTTTGTCGTTGTGTATTATATTCATAGTTCAGATGGTGTTAAGTAAGCTTTATTAATATGAAAACTTTGTTACGTCAACATATATTGATTGATCTTTGTATAAAGAAGTTGATTTTATGTTATGTTTATCCAAAAATGATACTCGAAATGTGACTTGAATCAATAGATCAATAGATCAAT
>JABUQX010135241.1:7500-30000 GCA_015478945.1 Trachelipus rathkii | reverse complement strand
AAGATAAATAAAGGGGAGCTGGAGACACTTAACCGGAGTTTGAACACTTTCCTAATCAGAAATTGTCAAACCCCCGCGCCTCCTCTCCCCCACATAAATACACAAAAATTTATTTGGCGCCCGAACAGGGACCCTGTTTGGGTCCCTGCTCGATAAGCCGCCGCGTTTGTGTGTGACTTAGTCCACCATAGCAATTTGTTCGGTATTTGCTGTTGCAGCTCAACTTCTATTCTTCTTTTCTCTAATCGAAAAATCGTCAAAGTGTTCATTGATTTGGTTCACGTAGTCACTTAGTTAAGTAGGTAGAATAGTTAGTAATTAGGTAGCTTAAGTCACAAGTTAAGATTAAGATAAATTAGATACTTAAGAACTTAAGAAAAATGGCAAACAACGGAAAAGATGCAAGTGTCAAGCCTAAGCTTACGTACTCTTTAGTTCCTCGTAGTACTGCTGAGGAATCAGCTAGTCAAAGAGTAGAGCCTCTCCATAGCTCTTTAGATGCCTTAAACCTGGCTACGACACGAAAACTAAGAAAGAATACCAACGGAAAGAAGAAAGTGGAAAACACCGAAGAAGATATGTTTTCCATCCCTAATTTGCAGACCTTAAAGAAAAATTTAGTAGAAAGGAAAAAGGAAGAAGAAAGAATCTTGGCTCAGCGAAATGTTGATCTTAAAAGAGATGAGTCATTTGAAGAAGAGGACTCGATTTCTGACCACAATTCCATTCCTGATATGGATGATAGGGAAACTTCTCTTGAAGATATACCTATTGCCGCTGCTCTACCTCCTGTGCAGAGAACTTTGCTCACAGAAGAAGAAGTTATGGGTACCTCCGGGTTACGACAACATTCGTCTTCTCATTCCCGTTCCAAAGAACAACATGAACAGAAACCTGTAATACAACAAGAAGATCTCAGAAGACCCTCGATCAACAATGAGGTTACCATGTACTCTGGTCCTCAAATGAAGAAAAAATTAGATCTAATCGAAGAAGCCATTGTGTTACTAACACAACTTCTTAAAAATTCTCAAAAACTCAAGGTCGTTGATCCCGGACGTTACAAATATGAGACAGATCAAGATCTCATAGCCTATCTCAAAGATTTTGAAGACTACTGCAGTCTTCACTATCCGAAGAGCCCACATCAATGGTTACGGCTCTTAGGTCGGCAGCTGGAGGGACACTTCCTCCAACTGTATAAATTACACTCACCAAAGACGACCGAAACTACTTCTCGGTTCGAGATACTCTCGTAAGCTGGTACCGTGATGAGGAAAAGCGCAAGAGGGAATTTAAAACTCAGGCGTACCACGCTGCTCATCGGGAACCAGGTGAACCTATTAGAATGTACGCTCTACGTCTTGAACGCCTAGCTCGACGCGCATATCGAGGACTCGATATGCGTAAACATGACTCGCTGCGCACTGCTTTTCTGTGTAGCTTGCCTCCTCACATCGAAATAGGTGTACGACAGTACATAAAAATGAAAGAGCTGGACGGACAACGTACAGTTCAGTGGGAAAAAATAGTCAACTTTGCTGACTCATTGGATACTGAAAATCTTGAAATTCTTAACACCACCTCGCACTCTTCTGACGTTGTTGAGAGATCTCATTCCCATAAACGTCGTGACAAACGTAAAGAAGATCTGAATGAGAGCACTGAATCCGTCATCCAGATCAACACAGCAAATCCCCAATGGACAGATGTCGTCAAGAGTCGAGACCAGCAGAGATCTAAGCCTAAAACTACTTATTATCGGTCTTCGACGAACCAGAATCAACGTTCTGGTTCCCCTAACAATTCAAATGTTAAGCGACATTACCAGGAGAATCGTCACCGTAGTCCTGTAAATACTACTAGTTCACGAAATGTTGAGAAAACCGACCGCAGAACTTTGGTGGTCTGTGAATACTGTGAAATTCCAGGACATCGGATGCAAGAATGTTACAAATACTTGGGGATTTGTAGCTATTGCAAAAAACCAGGCCACGTTAGGAATGATTGCCGAGCTAGAAAGTCACCTCCGGCATCGCCCCCTAATGTACATCGAACAACTTGCCCTTTTTGTCGGGGTCCACACCCTGGTATAAGGTGTCCATCCCGTACACCCCCGAGAAATAGTACTCCTCCCGAACCTTCTACTCCAAGGAAGGTTACCAATGAGTCGCGGCCCTGTACTACCAAAGCTGTAGTTACCTGTGAAAGGATGAAAGAGGATGAGAGACCTGTCCCTTTAAACTCCTGGTCCCCGCAGAAGTGAGTCCGTCGGCGGAAACGGACTTTGAACAGGACTCCTCTGACTCTGACTCTGACTCGGATTTTATGGAAGAACAGGAGGATGAGGATTTTCTGAGGAAAATCTTTGTAGATGATTCTTCTCCTGACAATTCCCGTTATGATGTGGAAATTTGTGGTCCCCATGAAGTGGAACCGGCTTCTGAATTCATAGGCATTGACTTAGAGGATGATATGGTACACCCTATTAATTTATGTCAACATAGTTTAGAACCTTTAATGGTCCGTGCCACCGTGGATGACAGCAGTATGTCTCAAGTTGATTGTTTGATTGATAGTGGAGCCGGTATTAACCTAGTCAGCTCTCAGGTTATAACCTCCTTGAGAGACGACAGGGTGTTGTTACCATCCGTCGAACGTGGAGTCAGGGCAATAAAGGGGTTTGGTGCTTGTGTACCCGTTTCCATCACTCATTATGTGGAACTAAAATTAACTTTTAATTCTCGATTTACCACTAAAACCTCTGCTTTCTTTATCGTTCCACATCAATACATGAAGGACCATGCCATTATCTTGGGGACGGTTTTCCTTCGGGATAACAATTTATTACCTGATATGGCTCGGAAACAACTTTGCTATAATGGTAAAGGTGGGATGAGATTTGCTGTAAAGGGTTTACCGCCGAACGTTGATATTCCTTCTGTATCAGTGGGAATAAAAACCATTACCGTAAACAAATCTAGCGTTGACGACACAGATATCATGTATGATCAGATTCATGATCACACTCTTAAGTCAATGTTACGTGGTTTGAAAAAGTTTGGGGATAATTTTGACTGGAATCAAGTACCCCAAATGTATAGAATGCATCACTCGTCATTAGTTCTAGAGAACGACATCCTCTATTACCAAACGAAAAATGGGGATTTTTTGTTCCTGGTTTCTCTGGATCTTCTGATGCACATTGTGTTGGGTTTACATGTGTCATGTGCCCATATTGGGCGCAACAAATTGCTGCAACTCGTGTATAAGCAATTTTGGCACCCAAGGGTAAACCAGGTCATTTCCGACATCGTCCGCTGTTGTCCTATCTGTCAAACCCAGAAAAACTTTTCTTCAAACATAACACCCCCAATGTTAAAGATCCTTGCCAGCTGTCCATTTGACTTATGTGCGATGGACCTCTTACAATTTCCTAAAACCTTTAAAGGCAACAAATATTGTCTAGTCTTAATTGACCACTATTCAAAATGGATGGCCGTAGTTCCGATCGCTGACAAGGCAAGTTTGACAGTGTCTCAGAAATTAGAATATCACATTCTGCCTTTTCTACCAAAGGTACCTAATAGAATACTCACAGATAATGGAACAGAATTTACGGCCCAGACATTCCAACAGGTTTTGGAGAAGCATAATATCAAGCATGTCCGGATCTCGCCTTTACATCCAGCGAGCAATGGAATATCCGAAAGATTCAATAGGAGTTTGATCCAGATACTTAAATGTTTGAGCTTGGAAAAACCTGCCAACTAGGATGAGGAATTGCCTTCCTCGGTCCTGATCTATAATAACACCTATCATAGTGCGTTAGGAATGTCTCCTTCTGATTTCTTGTTACTGAAGCCTCATTCCCCCGCTCATACCTTTCCTCAATACTGGAAAGAGGGCTAATTTTAAGCCCTTTAAGGTAGGTCAGAAGGTTGCTCGTAAAGTGGTTAGGACAGGACCCAGTACCACTATGAAATTCCAGAATAAGTGGGAGGGCCCTTATGTAGTCTTAGAGGTGAATCCTAATAGGGTTGCGTATGTGATTAGACGCTATTCTGACCCTAATGGTAGGCGACAGAAAGTTCATTTTTCCCATTTAAGACCATGGGTTGATATTCCTGACTATTTACGGAAGTATCTAGCCAGGAATAAAGATAGTCGTGAAGCTTTCTTTGCCGCCGACGATGAGGAAGTGCAGGCTGAGGATTCCGAATTAGATCTTGGAGAAGAGACCTCGGATGATGATGATCCAAGTGAGTATGAGTCATCAGAGGTCTCCATGGATTCATCATTGCTGGATTTTAGTAATGACCCAATAGAGGATGTAGACGCAGATTTCGAAGGGTTTCTCCAATTCAACCCCATATCTGTGAAGGATTATTTACAAATGCCAGATATGTCTGAAACAATTGAACGAATACAAGCGAAGCCGCTTGAAGACTCGGTTGTTGAAAGTCCTTCGGGTATCGTAGATACAGGTGTTCCGTCAATGGTAAAGTTTTTACTACCACCTTTGGAAAAGTCGATTTCTCCTAGAAGCTCCTCCAGTGAGTCGTCCGAGTCTGAGTACCCTAGTGCTATTTCAGTGTCTTCATCCGGGAAAGTCAGTTTCCCTCCTTGGGTGATGAAACGCATTGGGGAGTCTCCTGCTAATATATTAGAAAACGGACCTCCAACTCCTTCCCAGGATTTCTATGATCTGAATCCACACGATCGTGAAACCCATTTTTATTATCTTTCGGGTAATGCGGAGGGTATTGATGGAAATGATTCATTGTATTTTAAAGATAGACCTCCTAGAGATTTTACTGATAACATTGACAATCAATTACCCGATGAACTTCTTAGTCCTCCGGATAACTTATTTGAATCAGAACTTGGTGATTCTCGAAATTCTCGGTTAGCAGATTTCTGGGGTTTCTCTTCTCCATCAATAGGAATTGGTATTGACCCTATGATACCTCCTCCTAATAGAGCATCTTCGCCAATAGAAGACCACGCAGATCGCGTTGAGGTTGCCGAAACGCCCTTGTTGAGTACTGACCATGAAGAGACAAGTAATGGAGTTGATCGCCGTCCTTTCACACGGAGTAGAGGGTCAGTTAAGAAATTACCTCACGTTATGTCGACACCTGTCGAGTACCAACGAACACGACAGAGATTCCATCTGATACCAACACTGGGGGGGAGTTGACCTCAGCGTTATACAGGAAATATCATCAAGTACATCTTCGAACTCTGAATAAATTTTAAAAAGTTTTTTTTGTTTAAATAAAGTTTTTTTTTACCCTGTCCCCTAAGTGTATATCCAGACTTTGGATCTTTGTCCCTCTGTCGACTGTCCTATTCTTCGATCTCTTACTTTCCTTTTATTTCCTTCACCCAAACTATCCTTTTCAAATTGGGGGTTGGGAGATAAATTGGGGGGTTGGGAAAAGCCGTAATTTTAAGTTAAAAATTGATAGTTAGCTAGCTATGAATGGCCTGAAGCAACAAAATAGCCTCATTTAGTCACAGTCATACTGCATTTAAATATTATAAAGTTAGTCAGTTAGCTGAATAATATAATGATGCTGTTTTTATTCGTAAAATGATTTTCTAGTACACCGATATTGTTTTGATACTTTAGATACCTTTGGTAATCGTGGTGAGCGTCTGGGCTGCCCACAGTGATTACCATACCAATTCGCTTGCTAATAAAAATTTTTATTTTTATTTTCTTTTGCCATGATCGATAAGTCGAACAAATTTTTCAAGTTCCCGCAGTTTGTTGTTTTTTTTTTATTTTTTTTTTATTATCATCGTGACCAAAAGGGAAAAGGGTGAAAGCGCAATTCGATTTCGTAGTCACACTCACACAAAAACAGAAAAAATGCCACTTCTTATGCTTTTCGGTGCTTCAACTGTAGCACTATTCAGGAATCAGAAGGGCTATCTCCAAAGAGACTTTAATCTCCGAATAAGATCAGATTTTAACAACGGAAGGCACATTTCCGGATGTGTAAGCCGCGTACAGGATGTCATGTCTTCTGACGTTGACTTTTTGATGATTTGGTCACTTGTTCCGATGGCTTGGCAACGCACTATGATAACTCATGAAAATGGGAAACGAACCACGGTATTTTCTCCAATAACAGATTTTTCAATTGAAGGAGTACCCCAAATAATGGAGCAAATAACTGGTATAGCCAAAGAAATTAATCCTAGAGTAAAAATATTTTTTATGATCTCCCCCGTACAAGACATGTACGAGTTCAATAAAAAGAGAATTGTAAGAGAATGGGGCACTGATTTTGAACACTACTGTAAAAATCATCCAGATTTAAATCATGAAAAATTACGAGCACATGCCATTACTACAGTTCAACGGTTTGAGCTCCTGGCAACTGATGCTTATCAATGGTCATACAAAAACGTTCTCGTGGGAAATGATGTTTTAGATTTTCATTACACCGAAGTACTCCAAATGGACTTAAATGATACTCCACATAGACGTTATTTGAACAAGCGTAGCCTCCATCTCAATTCACCTCTTATTCCTGACGGCTTGCATCCGCACAGAAGATTTTTGGAAGCCTTCATGAAGAACTACAAAGATATTTTCGTTGTTACTAGACGCATCCAATCACGTATATCATACCGACCTTTACGGAATCACGCAGTTAATAGACCCAGGGTGTCTCCATCAGAATCTCAACTTGACTCCACAGAAAGAGTCCTTCAGGAGAATATACGGCCTACTACTGTAACTACTGTAACTAACCACCCTGGTCCATCTGTTTCTAATTATGACTCTGATCATCGTGCTTTGTTTGATCACACGGTACAACGTGTTTCTGAACATACTCATACTGTACAAGTCGTTCCTGGTCCATCTAATAACTGGAGCGTTCCCCCTTTGAATTATAATCCCTCATTGCCTTCTATTATTCGTCCTTTGATGTTCACTGCACCTCCTACGAGGTATAATCAAGGATCACTGTTGGACTCATATGTTGTACAAAGTTTACGCGCCAGCATTAGATGGGTCATGAATCAGACTAACTGGGACGGTAAAACCGAATCCCAACAACAAATTATAATACAAGAATGGCATAGATTAATACAGGAGGAGAGGGGGACTTCCAGAAGACTCTCTTCTCTGTCTAGATTGACTTAAAAGTAAATTGATACAAATATAGTATGCCATTTCATTTCAGTTAAAAGGAAATATTGATTTGTTTTGAAATTTTGATACAAGAAAGTATTTATTTAAAGATGTCAAAGATTATATATTGTTTTTTTAGTATTCTGTTATTGGAAAAAAGTTATAAGTTAATTGTTTTTTTTATTAGTTAATGGATTAAAAATTTATAGTAAAATTTGTATTGGAGTTATAGTAATTATATATGGAATTGTTTGTGGAAAATTTATTGAATTATAAATTAGGAAATTATGAAATGGAAAATGGAATTGGTTCAAGTAAGCCGTAGGATGTAAATATGTTATTCTTTACCATCCCCTCTCATGTCATTAAGCTTCGAACATGTGTTATTTGGGGTGGGCTTAGTTTTAGTAGGGAGGAGTGTGAAGGGGACTGTTTTTTCCTTCATGTTCTTCCCTTTATTTTTCCCTTTCATAAGAAATTGCCGTATTTGTTTATTTTGTTTACCCAAGTTTCATATAAATCTGAGGTTCATTTACCGAATTTTCACAAAATCTGAGTTTATGGTTTAAGACTTATTATTTATTTACTGGAATTTTTATGAGTTACCAATTATCATTAATTTATGTTATTATGTTTATTAGTGGAAATTATATTAGCTTTTCCTTTTTCAGTATATCAGTTATGATAAATATTTATCCATGAAATATTAATGTATGTTTTTGAATTTATCAGTCATCAGTTAGTAGTAAATCAATCTTTTGTATATACATGATTATATGATTGTGGATAAAGTACTTAATTGGAAAATACCAGGTTAGTCTTTAATGTACATAGAATAAGTTAAATTTAAGTAAAGCTTTTTTCATGCATAAACAACTGACTTATGATAAAATATAGTAATACTATATGAAATAAGATAATCAAACGTAATTATAATCATACTTACAGTTCTCCAACTCAATACCACCTTTCGTACGTCATTGAGAGTGCAATACTCTCTTTTCCTACTTCTGTGGATATTTGCAACTCACAACCCCTTCAAATCCTCTTTGAACTCTTAAGGGGTGAGTAGTAAAATTATCTGAAAGAATGATTAAAGAAAAGTATTAGTGTGTGTAAATAAGAGAAAATAATCATAAATAGTGCATACAGAAAAATGAAATAATCCCATGTATTATTTCAGGTTTCTGGCTGTGGGCACAAATTTCTGGACTGGGGCACATTCCCCCATTTCTGGCCGTGGGCGTAAAATTCTGATCGTGGGCATGTGTTTCTGAACTTGAGCGTAAATTTCCAAACTTGTGCATATGATCCATTTCTGAACTTGATCAATCTGTTTTTCATTGTGAATAGTGTCATGAAATATTCCTGTAGCTATAAACAGAAAATGTGCTTAACAATTGATAAGAAATTGGCATTGTGAAAAGTGACTTCTCATAGAAGAAGAAATAGATTCGCATTTAAAAAGTTAAGTAAAGGAAGTTGCGCTAAACAATAAGGTGTTTGAAATGTTTGTTCGCATATCGAAAACTGTTGCCCTATAAATTTAATAATTGTAATTAAGAAAGTAGAGTTGCTGGAGAATTGTTTTGTGAATATTGGTAGCGTCATTGAATTATATTAGCTGGTACTTTTACCTACGTGAACCATTTTCCATCAATGAACCAATGAACTATTTTACTAGTTAGTCGTCATCGACAAATTTCAATCATCTATCGACATAGGCATAATTAAAGTCGTCAATTGACATTATCGGCATAGTAAAAAATTGTCATTTACCAAAAATCGGTAATCATCATGTGAAATGGTCATTTTGTTGTCATCGAAAAATTAATCGTTTAAGAAATCCTGATAGGATTTATAAGTCATTTTGCTGATTTTCATCATCGTCATGACGTAGGATAGGTAACCTGAAAAACTTTGCAGTTACCATCGTTGTGGCTATTGGCTATTGAGCCAGCTGTAGATTTTACCAAAATAAAATCTACATTTTAAGGTTTCTTATTCCTACCCTCTTCGTTTTTGGTCATGAATGATTTTACAATAGCTTTATAAACCTTCACACACTTCCCCGCGTGTCGACTTATCGTTCAGGGCTGGCAGGGTCCGAGTGATACGGCAAGCAAGAAGCCGGAACCTCTGTTAGAGAAAGCCTTCAGGTTTCTCTTTCAGGTAGATCTGCGTTTGGCTTAGTGGGAAGAAGGTTGACGTTGAAGCAATCAGAAAAGCATAGAATTGTTCTTCAATTCTTCATACCAGTATGCAGGTCAGAACCGATATAAGTTAATACTATTATAGCTGTTAAGTCTTATCTGTTTACTTTAGATTAATTCATATTCTTTTATCGGTTTTATCTATTACGAAATCTGAAAAACTTTCTTAAGATAAATAAAGGGGAGCTGGAGACACTTAACCGGAGTTTGAACACTTTCCTAATCAGAAATTGTCAAACCCCCGCGCCTCCTCTCCCCCACATAAATACACTAAAATTTATTTGGCGCCCGAACAGGGACTCTGTTTGGAAATTGCGGAATACCAAAATAAATTGAGGAATTGCAATTGCGATAATTTGAAAAATGTTGTGGAATTGCAGTTAGCTGAATGCCTATATCATTCCGCAATTAGAGGACTACCAAAAAAAGGTGGAGTTCAGGTAAACAAAAGGCCAAAATTTTATAGTCACAAATTTTACAATAGGCCATCTATTGCACGGTTGACAGAACACGAATTCTTTTTTTTTTTTTTGCAAAGGATCATGTTTTAAACAGGTTTCTTTTATTTCTGATGTAAAATTTATCAATATTATAAATGAAATTGAGTGTTACTATTAATCGACCGATTCTCAATATCGGATAGATATTTAATACTTGATGTCTTTAAATTTGATCGTATGACCATTGTATTCATAAGCAACACTTTTCTTAATAGCAACGATATTTCATTTCCAACAATTGCCACATTTATTAAGTTTTGTGCCTTTGCATTTGCTTGATTTTAGATTTTTATCAACTGAAGGCGAAGGAACATTGAGAATAAATTCAGTGCTTTTTATTATAAATTTCGAGAATGGGATATATATAGTGTTGTTGTAGTGCACGGAAAACGGGCCTCAAATTATTTATTGCACAACCCAAATAATATTTGCACGAATACTGAAACTAAATAATTCTGTCACTCTATTTTGCTATTAATGCGCAAAAAAACTGAATATCAAAGAGTTGTGTCAAAACTGAAACTAATCCCTGAAATCGCTTGTCCAGCTCATGTTAAATAAAATATAAATGTGTGTCTCTTATTGTCCTATCCTTAGTAGTACGTGTTGTTAAGTAGATTCCCGTAGTTAGTACTTTACAGATGCGGGGGCCTAAGGTTGAACCTCAAGACCTTCAATCAACCTAATTTTATTTAAAAGACCTATTCTTATTAAAGTATTTCTAGTAAACAAAACTATTAAAATTCAAAATTAAATTCCATTAAAATTCACTGCAAGTTAACAGTATGAAACCTCTTAAGGTCTTATTAATCAATCTGCAGTGATTTGATTTCAATTTCAACTTACTATGTTTAACTAACTATGTTACTGTTTATTTAACTTCCTAGTTAACACTATGAGTCTGTATCTAATAAAGCAATTCCACACCAATATTTGATTTCTTCGAAATAATTGCACTTCCCAGTTACTATTAATCAATTCAGTTAACGTCCTAAATTGATTCACTAAATTACTGAACAATCAGTTTGATTCATAAAAAAATCAGAATATATAATCCAAATGAAGTTATTGTAATACTCAGTCTAGTTCTTTAATATCTTTTATAAGGGTCACGATGTCATCCAAAGGTATTCAAATTGAAGGTTTACCACACTAAACTACCAATAAATGTAAAAGTTCATGTGACTTTTCGAAGTCCTATCTCAATTCAAAATATCTAAATTGTACCCAATTCAGAACCATAAACCTCCAATATTAACCTTGATTGAAAATATCAAAGTTCAGGTTCAACAAACCTATTCAAATATGAATCAGGTTTAAACTATTAAGTTATTAAACCAATCTCAAATATTCAAGTGTCAAACTCGAGTTCAGTTTTCAAATCGAGTTAAGTTGAGTTATTTCAAAGTTCAACTAAATTCGAGTTATCTCAATATTACACTAATATATGCGTTAAAGTATACATGCACAAATCTGAATTATCAAAAATGTTCAATCCAGTTAAAATCCTCAAAGATGCAAAGTCAATTCGAAAAACAACAAAATCTAGGTTAGGAAAAATGCTTCGGATGTAAAGTCAATTTGTTCACAATGTAAGTCAACTTATTACGAATTAAATTCTAAGTTCAGATGAATCATCAAATTGTAAGTCATGTAATTTAATTCAATTATCAAAATGTAAAGTCAAATCCAAATGTTGAAGGTCCAAGCTAATTCAAACGTAAAGCTGATTCCGAAGTACCAAAAGTCCAAGTTAATTCAAACTATTCAAACGTAAAGTTGATTCCAAAATATCAAAAGTTTAAGTTAATTCAAACTATTCAAACGCAAAGTCCACTTCAAAATATCAAAAGTCTATGTCAGTTTAAACTATTCAAACGTAAAGTTAATTTCAAAACATCAAAAGTCCAATTTAATTCCTCAAAGTACAAAGCAACGTTGAAATGTCAAAGTCCCAATTTAATCTATAATAAATAAATGTAAGTCCAATATGTATTATCTAACTGTCAAGTTAATGTCAACTATTTATCTACAACTTACTTTATGGTAAATAAATGTTAACTGTTCCAGTCAGTTATAACTGTTTCCAAAATTATCGTAATATATTTCTATTATTAACTGTCCCAGTCAATGGTCAGTTTTTCAAGATGGCGTCAGTTGGTTGATTCAAGATGGCGCCGGCCGGTGAATTCAAAAATGGCGTTCAACCGGCAAGTTCAAAATGGCGTCAAACCAAACTTAAGATCCCTTTCTACGATACATCTCGTAACATACTACTCAATATAGATGACACGTCCCGCGAGAGAGATGCTTTCAACTCACAAGTTCATCGCAACAGATCACGCACGCGCTACCGTAACACGGTCATGCCACATTATGCGACACAAGATACTCTGGTACTTATATGCACCGCATATTCAAGCCTTGCCACACATGAGCCAACCTACTGCTACCTAGCCGGCTCGTACCTTAACCTAGACATCGACGCCTCACAACCGAACACAGTAGCAAGCGCTTCCGACGTGAGCACAGCAAAGTCGATGCAGCATAGACTATCCTCCCGTCCCAGCACGGACGATCACCCGCGGTATAAGACTCATGCTCCCAAGCATGGTGAACATTAACACACAGCACTATCTATCAGAGCTGAATCTCCAACTGATGTCCTACTCCTCATCGAAGACGCGATAGAGATGACAGCAGCGCCAGCTGACCCGCGTCTGGACTCTGATGGCGATCCACTCGCATTACGCGCGGTACTGC
Source organism: Trachelipus rathkii (assembly GCA_015478945.1). Taxonomy (NCBI): domain Eukaryota; kingdom Metazoa; phylum Arthropoda; class Malacostraca; order Isopoda; family Trachelipodidae; genus Trachelipus; species Trachelipus rathkii. The sequence continues at coordinate 17,368 of JABUQX010135241.1, read as the reverse complement.
TCACGCAGTCCGATCGATCCGACACACTACACACACAAACGCTGATCGTCAGAGTAACCCTCATACGCTGCAGACAGAAATGTCTCAGCCTCAGAACCTCGCTACCAAACGAAGTTTCCAACCTCAGTCTCCGTTCAACCACTCCTTAAGATACTGTGCGCTCGCCGATATGTCGAGTAGCGTATTGATCTAGACGACTGTAAGTACGCACCGCAATCACTCGCAAGACACCACTAACACCTGACCGCTCCTGACAACCAACGACCACGGACTTCTCAGCATCACCAGAAACACAACCTCGCAACCACATGACCAGACCTCCAGATCCAGCACACATCATCATATATCCAATCCGGCTAAGAGGGTTGAGATCGGACCCACCCACCTTACAATAAAACGTCCAGTAAACCACTATCAATGACCTAAATAACACACTACAACACTATAATTACGAGCAGGCACACCCTCAATTTAATGTGTACAAGCTAACAACATTACACGACTCTGCCAGAATGCATAACCTACTCACTATACAGACACGACTCAAGACTGTTTCTCAAGCTAAGACACGCGACTCGCCACACCCTCGCTACTTACTCTACACACACCAATCCGTCCATTATACCATACCAGCTCACCATCTACAGCAATAAGTACTGGCAGATTCTAGCTATACTCTATCATCGCGAGTAATCGCATCTATGCTGTCACGACTATCATCTGTTACATCTCCACTCTACGTGCACTAGACACATCACCGTCATACTTCTGCTCGACGCTACCATATCCTCCCACTCCTGAGCACGTGCTATCTCGAAAACACACGCCCCGCAGTATACTCGTGCCTCTCCTACACCCATCTATCAGAACCTCTCACGGACTACATACCAAGTCTATCAGTCGGATGAGCGCGCGGAGCTCTCAGCACCGACGCGCATAAGTAACAACACAGACACTCGTGTATTATGCACACATACTCCACCATCTCACCAGGAAGTACGCGTGTGAGACTAATCAATTACGTAGTCACTGACATGTCTCACACTCTAGTGTACAGCTATCTGAGAGTGCTGCTCGGAAGACCATCTGCAACTTCCAACTAATCTTCGACGAGCATCGCGTAGCTCCCCGCATACTCGACCTGTCAGCAGCAAACATCTGTCACACTCTCGCATCTCGCTGACTGAGATAACGCACTACCCTGCGAACAGTCGGACGCCCCTCCCATCTCTAAGAACGTAACTATACCTCATCCCAGAGTTCATGAGCAGAAAGCTACAACAATACACACAGCTATAACTCACTCGTCGACCTAACGCTCGTGAAGCATATGATCCTCTATCTCTGCAACAGGATGTCACCCTGCTCCACGCACGCGCTCAATTACGAATATAATACTATCACACAAAGAACCTCACTAACACTCGTGACACCAGAATATACTACACATCCACAACAACTCCTCCAGAACTCTCGATCCGTCGACACGGAGATGAACGGTTAACGCTACATACGCGATATCACTTCGCATCGATAACATCGTCCCAGCTCTGAAGCACTCGTGCACAATCACTTACCTCGCGTCTGCTAAGGTATCGAATGCATCATTACTCATACAGCTAATCTACGAACACGATGCGAGTCCGATATAACTCAGCGACTCATCAGAGACTGACACAAGCCATATCGAATACCAGACTCACTGTAATCTGTCCAGCTCACGCACACTGCCTCGAACTATGCTGCAGCATCCCATGTGCCCGATCTGAGTACTTCACTACATAGATTCTCTATCATATGCCGACAATGACTATACAGTCGCATCATATGCGCGTCACTAAATACACCATGTCAGTAACACGCTACGACTGGCTCGTGAGCTCTCGTACAACACTATCCCAGTAGCAGTCGACACTACCAATCAATCTCATCACCACCCAGCACGTGAGACGTTACACAAGAAAATTTTAATAAAAAAAAATAGCGAATTCAAAAAAAGTGTCAAAAGTTTTTGACTCACCTACTACTATCCAAACTAGATTGACTAGTCTATGCAGAATGAAATCTAAGCAGAGCGACTAAAACCTGCTCCAAACAAGTCATACTAGCTCTCGCGTCTAATACTCAGTATCATGCAGCGAGAGTACGAACTCGCGACGAAACACCGTATACTCGTGATATCGCTCCTATATTACGCTGATCACTCAGCCCTACACTGCAGACTGCTCATAGACACCCCGTAACTTCTCGATATCTAATCAGCACTATCTGTCCCGTGATATCTCGAAGACCTACAGTCTATATGTCTTCCATCATCACACGATGTTCCACATTATAGAGTCAATCTATATACGCTATCACGACATCATACGGCAACAACAGCGTCGTCATCATCACCTCCTTATAGCAACATCCAGTCATAGCCAAGACATCACAGCCCCAACAACCGCACCTCGCGCCTCCAACGTATCACATAACCCGACGCACAAATATCGCCCGCGTATTGCGTCTGTTCACTCCACCTATCCGCTGGTATACACGATCCTGCGTCACACGTACCGAGCCGACGCCTCCCACAGCGCTCCAACATGCACATGTCTGCGCGATCGATACGATATAACACTGTATTGCATGATCTTGAATTCCTCAATATATAAGAAACCCTGCATATCAGTCTCACTGAATCAACACACACATCGCCACCATACTCATCACGTAACAGCTCTCTCGTACTTGCGCTAGCTGATGCTACATCGATCTACCTACCACCTCATCTATCCCTCTCGTGCGTATAGCACCACCGCATATACAACAGCAATAGCACGTCATCCCGTGCCTTAAGTCGCTAAGCTATGTCTCTCAGTCCGCGGCCTTGCCATTTCAAAAAAAAAATTTTCAAAGGCCATTAGGGGAGAGCGGGACAGCGACCAATTTATGCCTGAAGTCGGTCCGAGTCACCCGCCTGATGCTAGAATGAACATAATCTTATCCGACAACCTTACTCTGACTCCGACCACTTTCCACGTATAGGACGACATCACGTCGCCCTACGACACACCGAGAGACTACACACAACGCTAAGAAGTCCTCCAGACATCATCACATCAATGTCCTGAACCTCCATACTCACGAGAGAGCTGCGCTATATTGTACGCAGACGAGAGATCACTCGACCCAACTAATACTAAATATGTGCGAGCAGTGAGCGAAAAGCAGACGGCAACTCATCAGCGAATCCTACAACGCCATCTACTTCTGTGACGCACAATTCTTACTTTTTCCATCCACTCTTTTAGTAAGAATATCACGCATGGAATCTGTTAACACTTTTTTCTACACTTACCAGTACATGTAACACTCGCTCACACATCCAGAGACTAACGACGTCTGATAGCGACTCACAGCGCACCAATGAGTCTCCCTCTCGCTAAAGAGACTTGAATCACACTAGCATATATCCAATTTTCACTTTCTGCCTTAATTATGTCTGTGCAGGTATATCCACCTGTGACGTTATATATCTTCTTCAGAACATTAAGCTGATCCGCTCATATCACACTACTGCGAGCGATCTCTAGCCACTATCGTCATGAGAAAGTCGAAGCCATACTCATCATATCGACCGACTCCTACTCTGACTCGACACCTCATACCCGTGCAATCGTCTTTAGTTTTCGGTTCGCTCCCTTAGATAACAATGTCATGCATTTTCTTTAAGATCGCGAGTGACCTCCATCTAGCTTATCGAGATGCACCCCCACACCGCCCAGAGAGAGACCCCGTATCGCCGAGCTACGCTCACTCATCTCCCAGATCTCTCTATATAGTACCAGAACACCGTGAGTGACGACGTGAGAGATCCGTCGATAGATCCAGCCTGCCGGCGCTCAGATCACCTCTCACGTAGTCTCCACAGACCTTAGAAGCATATACACCATACTCAGATCTCATATTCACACATATATCACCCGACTATCGCGACGTCATGACAGCACTCAAAACATGCGCAGGGGCACAGACTCGCCAGGCTGACACATATACAGACACACATATAAACCATATGACAGCCAGTCTCGGCTCAGCACACCCGTAGTCTGAACGTGTCACACATAATAAACCATATCTGAGCAATCCCCATTAGCGTCAGCAGCTACAACGACCACAGCCCTCATAGCTCTGAGGTATCCAGCCGATCCTTTCGGTGAGAGCTATCCCCTATATGGCTATAGCGCGCGCACAGACTAACTATACGTACACAGAGAGAGAGTGCTGACAGAGAGCGACTACTCCACCATACCACATGATATATCACAGATACACAACGATCTATGTCTATGACACCATCATGCCAACCACTCCCTCATAGGCACGTACCTATAGCTGAGCACTATCTCACAAGTCACTCTATCTTGATATTTATTGACGAGTACACAATATCACTACATGGTCACTCTACTTGTAATCTGCGGTCTGCGATGTTATTCGCGAGCGAGCGCCGAAGCAGGTAATCCTACGATACCATGTCGCATCACCCAATACGCGATCTCCATATAACCGTCTGAGCTGTGTATAAATCGTGAGATACATCATCGTACAGACGACTGTGAGAGAGCCATACAACCATATCTCCTTTTTATCTCGCAGATCTTTTTGCGCTAATAGGGTTGACGATAAAAGAACGCAAACTTAAGCAACCATTTCTCTAACGCTTGTCTACACTCATACGATCGGATCGAACTCACAGCTGAGCGAAAGCAGATCAGTCAGCCTGACTGAATAACAAGCCTATGAGGTCGGACCGCCAGCGCACTATATGCGACACTCACACAGATACTCTCTTGCGAGAGCGCCCGCACATCGATCACACTACAGGTTAATGCTGCCTCAAGCTCATATCACAATGCTACACAGCATACATCTGTCAAGACTCTAGCATGCTGCACGCGATAATCCGTAATGATAGCCATAGCTCGTCAGCATCTCATCCTTCACGAGCTCATTTGCACTGTGTCATTAGAGTCGTATCACCACGCGACACACATACACGCCTTTAGTGCACAAATGCTAAAAAGTCGTTCGTAGTGAGCCACAAATTCGTTAGCACAGAATCTTAGCTGCGTATCATCTACATAATGCGCTATCAAGACAACGAATATATCTATAGGCAGTAGTCGTCCAGTTGCTGTATCGCATGGGACCGCCTGATATTATCTCTTGCATATCCAGCCTGTGCTTACGCTACACGACCCTCGACATCTATACGGTATAATCTCAGAATCAACAATACCATGATCTCACTGCTCGTGACAACTGAGCTGTTCAGTCTCACAAAAGAGGAAGAAGCAGCAACACAATAACGCGTATTTTTATCGCTCTGTCACCGTCTCGTCAATGGCCCGCTCCACGGTACCACATGGACGCGCTAGTGCTGAGCAACCGAATTTGCGGAATGAATTCTCCTTTCATCATGGAACTTATATATATCTTAATTTCTTCCAAATCGATCCAAACCTCCATCACGAATTGTTGAATCCAATCATTCTGCGATGAATTAAAATACCACGTATGGCTACTTCTTTTGCTACGTTGTCTATGTTTATTCCAAAACCCACCGTGCTTCCCATTCTAGAACAGCTGATCAACGAATTTTTGCCTAACTCACTATCGGTCATTATGCCCGAAATTCGTGCTAAGCAGCACTGGTATTAGCATTCCTGGTCCTATCGACATGCCTGATCCATATAACCGCCAGGTCACCTAGCCGCACAAAATGCAAAATGGAAAACGCTTTATAAGAAATTGAGAAGCATATCAACGGGTCAAAAAAAAATCGAAATTGGTTAAAAAAAACAATTAAAATAGTAACCTTTCCCCCGATTGTACTGGTAAATAAAAAAAAATAAATACGACAAAAAATCGTTAACTTTATAAAACACATTTTTTTTAAGTTTATATAATCTCAACTATACAATATATATACGATATATATATAATAATATATATAATTATATATATATTATTATTATATAATATATACTATATAATATTATATAATTAATATTATATATATATATATATATAATATAATATTATATATAATATATATATCATATATATATATATACGATAATATTAGTGCTTGCCCCACCTTTCCGCACCTTTCCCTCTCTCCAACAGTTGTTCATCAAACTGATGATTCTGGGAGAGGGAAAGGTGCCGGAAAGGTGGAGCAAAGCAATAATAATACCGATATATAAAGGTAAAGGAGATGCTGGAAGCTGTAATAATTCTAAAGGCATTTCACTGATGGACCATCTGGCGAAAATATATGATTATATATATATAATATATATATATATACTATTAGTTATATATATATATATATATATATATATATTATATATATTATATATATATATATATATATATATATATATATCATATATATACTATATATATAAAATATATCTAATAGTAATATATATATATATATATTATATATATATAATATATATAACATATATATACTAGATAGATATATATATATTAATATATAATTTATATATATATATATTAATATATAATAATTAATATATATATATAATAGTATATATATATATACTAAATAACCTCTTTTTAAAGTAAACACTAATCATGGCCCTGAATTAGCAGTGGAGGTGATTTTACAGAGTGAATAAAGCTTCGAGTAAAGTTGAAAAATCTTCACATATAAACTTAAGCATTTCGAATTCAGATTAATTTAAAAATTTAATTAAAGATTTAACCTTAATATCAAAACTAGTATTGTACTGTACAATGTAAGATACTTTCATTAATTGTGTATATACTATCTAATTTGAAAAGTAAAATACCAACTAGGATATATCCATTGAAAAATTCGGTTCGGTTCTCTGGATAATTAGCTACCTCCTTCCTATTGCTCCTGCAGTCAGACAAAATTGAGCCCCATCACCAAACGGCGCCTGGAAAAAATACACACATTTGCTAAATGTATTATTTTATGAACAAAAAGGAAACTGCTCAAAAATTTCTTAGAAGTAAAAAAAAATTATATAATCGTTGATTCGATACTGAGGATAAAATATCGATATATATCGATATATCGGCTTAAAAAATATCATCGATATTTTTCGATACTAGTCGAAAAAAAATATCAATATGATATATATCGGTCCCTGCGGATCCTTGCCTTTACTGTATATGATTGATTCTGTGTAAATGTAACGTTAAAGAATAATATGAAATATTAATACACAAAACTAAATTATGTATTGTAATTAGGAAGCTACAAACCCCAATGTGGTTAATTAGTCGGCACAACCATTTTCAATTGAAGTGTAGCATTTTTATGTGGCCTACCATTTTAGACATAAAGCCTTATTCTATCCCAAATGAGCGATACTTAATTAAGCGTTTTCCATTTTGCACTTTTGCTAACGAAATTTAGGAAAATGTTAAAAGGTCGTTCGATTACGCGTCAATTTTAGCCACATAATTTAGTAAAATGACATAACAAAAACAAATAAAATAAAATATTACCAAAAATTCAAATATAAGGAGATTTAACAATACAAATAATAATACACAATATAAAAGAACATAACCCGAAATATAATTGAGAAATAACGAAAAAATGCTAAACAAATAACGGATCTCGCCGCCCGTCATTAGTTCGCTCGATTGATGAATTATTCATTCATGCATTTCGCTTAAATCTAATTTCTTCTACAACCGCAATCAAATCCTCACAATAGCCTTGACAATTATCTTCGTCACATAAAAACCATTTGCGTCCCACTCTCTTCTTAATCTGGTTCCATTTCCAAAACCACGCCTGCCTCCCATCCTAGCACAACCGTGATCACAACTTTTTGGCTACCACCACATCCCGCCCCGATCTACTCCCGGCCCATTCTCGTCATGCTAAAACTGGAATTTAGCAGTTTCCTTATCGAGCGTTAGCACAAATGCAAAATGGAAAATGCCTTTAGGCTGAAAATATATTTAGAATAAGCAAATTTTTCTTGATTTGAATCAATCCTAATTATCATAAATACCATATTAGCAAAAGATTTCTTACAATTTCTTTAAATTGAGAAGCATCGCCTTCAAATAGCAAGATTTTTATTTTTAATATTTTAACTTTAGCTTTGTCAGCTTTATGACTAGTATTTGAATTGGAATACTTGAGAAAGATGTGTTCTAATAAACCTGAATTATATATAAATCAGTATATTTATTTAATCAGTAGTATATAATATCGATTATTAAGACAAGTCTCAGTAAGTAGTAGCGCAGAAGGCGGACCTTCACCCACAGTTTTTATAAAAATCAGGATAAAATCTAAGAAAAATAATAATGAAGAATAGTGAAAAGAAAAATCGGCAGTCTCTTTAGGAAAAAATTTTATAGCCTCTCAAAGTTTTAAACTTTTTCCCATAGGATTTTCTTTATAGTTTTTTTTTTTTTCTTTTTTTTTTTTTTTCGAAACTGCAGGATTTACCTAAGAAAAACATAATTAATAATGAAACATAATGAAAACGAAAATTGGCACTCTCTTTAGGAAAACAGCTTACAGCCTCTCAAAGTTTAAAATTTTTTATAGGCTTATAAAAAAAGTTAGTAGGCCTTGTTCCGCTGCCTGTGTCCCCGAGACTGCACTAGCATCTCGATACGCGTCAATGCGCTTCATACATCAGTCTCCGAGTCATAACATATCCGTCTTTCCGCTCTCGGCATGTCTACCGCTAGTCAATATATTCCTCCCTCAATACCCAGAGAATACTAAAGCCTGAAAAGTCTATAGAAGTTCTTAGCAACTTCTGAGCAGAACTGTTAATTTTATTTCTAAAGAGGACTGCCCCATGCGATACTGTGATCGTTTTTTATCACCAGCATTAAACTATCATCCATATTCTTCCATGTAATGTTTTATTCTGGACGACAGTCTATATTCCTGTCTCATTTTATACCCAAAGATCGGTAGGCACTCCCGACGACCTTCCATCCCTCAAAGCCAAGCCTGACACCCCGGTCATCTACAGCCGACTATTACTAGGAGTTTCTTGAAATTTTTTTTCTTTTATCTTAAATCAACAGATCATGACATAACCTCTCATACGACAGAAATGACGCTTAAAGAAAGCAAAACTGAAATGATGCCTATCTAAGTCATAAACTTATGTTAACAGCACCTCAGTTTACTCTAGCTGCTCCTCACAAAGTTATAACACATTCACTTATTCCCATAATGCCTCTTATAAAACCACCAAAACTCTAGTGGGCATCATGCTCCACATTTTACGGATGCCCCCTATACTTTAGTTCACGTGTCTATTCGTAGATAAGAATTGCTTAAGCGTCTACCACGCCGCTACCTATGCTCTCCAGCCGTTCGCTGATAAGCCGCTCTAATCGCGCCTCTGAAGTTACCAGTTGCAGCCAAGGCATACTTCAACGTTACGCACAACTCATCAGGCCTGCCTGATCAACTGCGCACCGGCCACACCTATCGGTCATGCATGCGGAGCTAACTATATGATCACAATATCGAACATCTCCTCCTATCGAGCTATATCTTGCGCCTACCTCATCGATATACCCATGTACTGCGCACATCAATGTATCTCACCGCATTCCTACTCTACGTTCCTACCACTTGAACACTCAGCGTCACATCTCTTTCTCACACGAACAGATGGAAACAGTCTATCCTCAAAGCATATCCTACAAACAGACCATATCCTATAAGAGACTGACTCCAGATATAAATCATACATCAGATGACTATGTCCAGTAAGACTCCGCAGTTTTATTTACACAAGCACATTCAGTTCGCTCTCACCAC
>JABUQX010135241.1:0-2500 GCA_015478945.1 Trachelipus rathkii | reverse complement strand
CATCCATTAGAAATTCCTACTGAGAACTTGATCCCAGACTTACAAATCAATGACATGACTATACCCAAAAATGATTCTCCTCAATAAGACACTTTAACAACAAGACCTAAAAGAGCTGCGGCTATTAAGTTTCAAAATAGAATTAAAAAACTTATTGAAACATGACTTGATTTAACTCTTAGATTTAAGTACATTGGGAGATTCTGTAAAATATTAAGAAAGGTAATTCCAGTTAGGTAGATAGTTAAAGCATAAGAAGAAGAAGAAGAAGAAGAAGAAAAAAAATTGTTTTTGAGGGGAATATTGAAATTTTACTAAATGTTAATCATGTGGTACACAAATAAAATTGTTTCTCTAAATAAACAAAAAAAATTTAACTTTAAATTTGTTAAACGAGCTTTTTAAAATATGCCTTGGCAAAAATGGTCTAGCCAGATGCAAAGAAAAAGAAAAAATACAACCATCTAATTCCAACTTAAATTGGGAGAGAGAGAGATTATTAATTTCCTCCCCTTCAGATACTCCTCCCTCTCATGATCTGCAACTTTTTCCAGTTTGGTCATGATGAGAGAACAATACACCCTTCAAAAAAAATGAGTAAATTTCTATTAGATTTATTCGATCCTTGTGCTTTCTATACCAAAACTCTTTAAAATATTTTACTTATAAGGACCCAATTAACTTTAGATCCTAATTTTAATCACAATTTTTTTTTATCAAAGCATAGAAACTTGTAACCATTAAATTATTTTGAGAATAGCAATATGTCTGTTTTTAATTTTTATCCCAAGATTCATTGTGTAAATATATGCCTTGAAAAACAGTAGTTTATCAGTCAGTGGACAAGGTTGGAAACAAACTGACTAAAGAATGCTCATCTCGGGATACATTTAATTCTGCTTCTCTCTTCTGATTCTTCCAACAAAATCCACCTGATCCATATCCCTTTTCTCTATCAACTTCTGGTAGTCATGTCTTTAACCCAACCTAACCTTTTTCTCTACCAACTTCTGGTGGTCATGTTTTACCCAAACCTAACCTAACCTAATCTTTTTCTCAACCAACTCCTGGTGGTCATGTCTTTACCCTAACCCAATCTAAGCTTTTCTCTACCAACTTCTGGTGGTCATACCTTTAGTCTAACCTAGCCTAACTTAGCCTTTTTCTCTTCCATCTTCTGGTGGTCATGCCTTTAGCCTGATAGCTTAGATATTTTGTGGAGAAAGGGAAATCTGCCTTTGTTGAAGGTTGGAGAAAAAAAGAATATTCGAATGTTACAAATTTAGTAAATGCAAAGAATCTCTCTAGTTCTCTCTCTCTCTCTCTCCTTTTTTTTTTTTTTTATTGAAGATATTGGAAAAAGCATGTTACAAATTTTTTATCAGCTTACGGTGGGTATTCAGTCCATTTTGAGTTTGAAACGACAATAAAATTAGATAAACAAAGCAAAAAGAAGAATATGAACTCAATTTTGGCATTACCTCAGACATATAATATATTTCAACCATTTAGAGAAAAATTAAGCACCTTGTAAAAAACACACATATTTGTTTTAACATTTTAATTGTTTATCAAACAGGAAAGGTTTTGTGCCATTGAGATATTTTAACGAAAGTAAACTATGAATCAATCTATTATGGATATTAAGTGAAGATGGAAAAATTAAGAATGAACTCTTAGAACAGTTCAGAACGATGTCAAGAAAACAATATCCAAAGTATGAAAAAAAGTGCAGGACGTTGGAAGATTCCGAAGTAAAAATTTATTATATTACATTATTGATTATTATTATTATTATTAATTCTTATTATTATTAGTTATCTATTATTATTATTATACTATATCTAAATTATTATTATTATATTAAATTATTATATTAATATCTATTATAATAACATTATTATTATTATATAAACTTATCATACATTATTATCTTTAGCACAGGAGAACCAAATTGACTCAACAGAGACATGCAAAGATGGAAATGAAATAAATGAGCCAGAAATTGAGCCCATTGATTTTTAGAGGACATATTTGAGACCATCGGATCAAAACATAGTGACTTAGAAGAAAGTATTTGGTAAAAAGAGAGATTAAAACAGTTTGTTTCTATTATCGTGCTATGATTTGAATGATTCGATCTAGTATGAAAATGTGTAATCATAATTTTCACAAAACTTATATTTTATCACTAGTGCTTATAAATTCTTTCGTAAACTTTTGATCCTAGTTACACATGGTCAAACACATTTCTTGAAGGTTATTCAATCGTTTTTTGAAATACTATAATTCCCTTCTGTTTAAGATAAGACCCTTTTGAAATCAGCAATGAGAGAGAATTTTTTGGAGAAAAGTTTCTTTTTTATTTTTTAACCCTTTTTTTTTCTTTTAATCTTATTTTTGTCCTCAAAAACACATTTCCCTATAGTTCAAACCTATTATTGCTTCAAATACATTTCCTGTTAATTTAGCTTATAGTTCTAAGCCAGGGAGTTGCTTC
>JABUQX010135240.1:20000-22500 GCA_015478945.1 Trachelipus rathkii | reverse complement strand
TTACTCTACGGTTGCCTCCCGCTGCGTCACTCAAACGTAGGGCCAACAGCGTTCAGGAATACCGCGCATGATGTGAATAATAATACCAAGACCGGCGGTCATCTATGTATAAGTGAAAATGCAAATACCCTTTGCCAATCAAATTTTGTATTGTAAATACCCCCTAATGTATTTCCACCATGCTAGGATTACCCTGTTTGGCCTTACGTTCGAGTGCGAGCGGGAAGAACGCGTAGTTGTAAATGCTCTTCTAGGACAGTAGAAGTATTCTCCGGTTTCTCTTTTGTCTCAAGGCACAGCGTAGTGATTCGAAAACAATTCTCTATTCATCTGCAAGGGTCCAGCGATCGATAGTCCTAGCATGGTGAAATACATTAGGGGTATTCTCAAATACAAATTGATTGCCAGGTGTTGCATTCACTGATACATAATGAACCCCGGTCTTGGTATTATTATTCACCATGCGCGGTACCCTGTTTGGCCCTTCGTTCGAGTGCGAGCGGGAGGAACCGTAGTAATGCTCTTCTTGGACAGTAAAAGTATTCTCGGTTTCTCTTTTGTCTCGTCGTTAGCGTAGTGGTCAAACACATGCACGCTCATCTGCAAGGGTTCAGGATCGTATCCTAGCATGGTGAAAATACATTAGGGGTATTTACATAACACAAATTTGATTGCAACGGTATTGCATTTCACAATTAGACATAATGGACCCCCTGTCTTGGTCATATTAATCACCATGGCGCACGGTACTTGTTGCCCTACGTTCGAGCGCGAGTGGGTGGAACCGTAGAATGCTCTTCTTGGACAGTAGAAGTATTCTCGGGATTTCTCTTTGTCTCGTTCGTCAAGCGTTAGTGGTGGCAAACACATGCATGCGCTCATCTGCAAGGGTCCGCAGGATCGATCCTGCATGGTAAAAATACAGTTAGGGTCGGTATTTACAACTGGCAACTTTGATTTGCAGTTGTATTTATTATCACTTGGACATAATGGTCTTTGTCAACGGAAGTAGTACGCACCATGCGCGTTACCCTGTTTGGCCCTACGTTCGAGTGGCGAGCGGGAGGAACCGTAGTAATGCTCTTCTTGGAGAGTGAAGTATTCTCGGTTCTTCTTGGTCTCGTCGTAGCGTAGTGGTCAAAACACATGCACGCTCATTCTCAAGGGTCCAGGATCGGTATCCTGAGCATGCGTGAAATACCCGATAATGGGAGGTATTACAAATACAGAATTGATTGCAGAGGGTTTATTGCATTGCACTTATACAAAGTGACCCCCGGTCTTGTATTCATTATTCACCATTGCGCGGTACCCCTGTTTGGCCCTACTGTCAAGTGCGAGCGGGAGGGAACCGTAGTAATTGCTCTTTTGGACAGTAGAAGTATCTCGGTTTCCTTGCTCGTCGTAGCGTTAGTGGTCAAACACATACACGTTCATCTGCAAGGATCCAGGATCGTATCCTAGCATGGTGAAAAATACATTAGGGGTATTTACAAATATATATATATATATATATACTATATATATAGTCAATATATATATATAATATAATATATATACATATTCATATATATATATATATATATAATATATATTATATATATTATATTATACGACTTGTATATAATTTTATATAATTAATAATATGTATATATATAAAATATATATAGTAAAATTAAATATATATTAATATAGTATATATAGTATATATATTATATATATAATATAGTAATTTTAATCTATAAAATAAATATATTTATATATACTATTATAATAAATATATAGATATAATATATATATATATATATATAATAATATTAGTATTTATATTATATATATAATATATATTGGGCCCTTTGTGTTTTATGCAATGGTCAGTTTTGAATTTTTTTTTGTTTTTTAAATTATTGCTACTATAGTCTACCATAACAATGAATTTTCAGTAGGTAACGGACATGATTCTAAAATATAGAATTATTTTTATAAATAATTTTTAAAAATACATTTTTTTTTTTAAAATATTGTTTTAAAATGAAATATCTCGAAAAGTACGGAACTTACAAAAAACCCAATTACATATTTGGAATCGCGTATAAGCTTATTACAGAATGTAATAAAAAAACAAAACTTTTTTCATACATATTTCAATATCTAAAAAAGTACGAAACTTACAGAAAAACCAATTACATATTTGGAATCAGGCGTATAAAGCTTATTACAAATATGTAAATAATAATAATAAAATAATAATAATAAGGAATAAAAAAAATATAATATTAATAATAATAATAATAATAATAATAATAATAATAATAAAAAAAATTAGGGGCTCCGAGCCGACGGGGAACAGAAGGGGGGACGTTTCCATACCCCGTAGGAAAGGGCGAGCAACCCCCGTACACCAAAACACCAAAGAGCAGGTGTTCGGAGGACCCTCCCAGGAGGAGAAAAGTAGATCTTACCCTGTCGTTCCCCCGGAAAGCCGAGAGACCCCGACTCT
>JABUQX010135240.1:15000-17500 GCA_015478945.1 Trachelipus rathkii | reverse complement strand
TATTATATTAGTATTATTTATTATTAATTTATTATTATTATTATTATTATTATTATTATTATTATTATTATTATTATTTCATTATTTTTATTTTTATAATTATATTATTATTATACTGAAACTAAATTTATGATCAATGAAGACCGGCAATAATAATAAAACTCTCAAATACGACGGGAAATGGTGCTTCTGAACATACCGGATATCTCTTTCTGGTAAGAGACCTCTCGGTGTTAAAAGTCGTCGTGATCGTCGTATTCGCTTCTGCCGCAGTCTTTTCAACGGAGAGAGAGGAGAGATTAGATAGAGAGGACTGGAGAATTAAACTCGAAATACATAGATAGATAGGATAGAGAGAGAGAAAGATTGAGAGTGGAGAGTCGTGTGATAACCTTGGCGCTGGGCAAAATACGATAGGGAAGAAGGAGGACTAAGCAACTAGCACCTGCGGTGGATATTGGAAAGCAAACATGATAGAGATCGCAAGGAGGGAGAGAGAAAGAGAAGGAACGATTAGAAAAAGTCTATAGCACAATAGCGGAAGGACCGCCACTCGATGTGAAACATGCGCCATAACCTATCACTCATAATTACGGATAACACATACACTATTCAATTAGAAACCTAACAAAATACAGTTAGACAGAAAATCAGCGGCAATTCCTTCACATAAAACCCAAACAATTTCAACTTTACAAGGGGATGAGGAGAGAGGTGAATATAAAATAGACGATAAAATAACCAATAGAACTATCTTAAAGAATGTCCTCAGAAACAAGCTGTAAAAAGAAATTGTTAAAGTCCCCTCTAAAATACTACCGCCGGAAAAATCTCTATCACTATGAACTTCTACAAGACGACCAACTTGCCAACTCATGTCAAAGAAAGAATGTAGTCATAATCAGAATAAGCATTATTTTTCAACCTCAGTCCTGACGAAGTGAGACGCGAACGTCCACGAAAGCTCGGCTGTGTCATTATTTATATAATCAATCATCTATATTATTTACTAAATTGTGAATTTTATTGGTAATTTGTAGAGGTGTTCAATATCATTAAGAATGTATATAAAAATTATTTCATCCTCTGTTTAAGACCACCTCACAGGCGGAGAGCAAATTTGATTCTGATATACTATAGTAATATATATGTATAATATATATATATAGATATATATATAATATAGAAAGATATATATATATATATATTATATGATATATATATATCAACCTTTGCTCCCCCCTAAATGAAATATCCTGCCTATGCCCATATATATATATATAGTATATAGGTAATATATATATTATAATTATATATATATAATATAATATATATATATATATATATATATATATATTATGTTATATATATTATTATATATATATATGATATTATATATATATTATGATATATTTATATGAGTGAAGAGAGATAAGATATAAGTATAGAGGTTAGAATAGTGAATATATATGAAGAGTGATAGAGTAGAGAAAGTAATTGTAGAAGTGAAGATACGTCGGAGATGAGTAGTTAGAGAGAGAGAGTACTGATGAGAGAGAGATAGAGCAGAGAAGAGAGAGAAGAGAGAGAGTAGAGAGATACTTAAAAGTCGATATTATTGTTAATGCTTTAATTTTATCTTCCTAATGGGTGTATCCCCCTTATTTCATAAAAACAATAAAGTAGTTTAAGATTCATTCTTCAGAACGAGCTTCAATTAAAAAAGAAGTCATGGAAAAGAAAATAATTCCTTTTTTTCTTTCATTTCTTCTTTCCTTGCTGAATAATATATGGATTAAGATGAAAATAAAAGCGTAAATATCTGCGCTTGTTAATAAAAAGTAAATATAATGGATTAGCAGTAATGTTCTTTTAATTTTATACTACTGCGTCTTATAACATATCAAAATTTAAATTATGTACAAATTATTAAAATGATGAATAGCATCTTTATTGGCGTAATTTACAAGAAACAGTTGCCCAAATTACAGTGCAAGTTGACACTGAAATTAACCGTAGATTTTAGAAGATTTTAAAATTTATTGAGATAGTTTTGAAAGAATCAATTGTTCAAAAAATTTCATGTGCGAGGGACTCAAAATTTTTTAAAAACCAATCGCATTAAAATTTACAACGTAAAATTAGCATTTTAATCTTTGTTATTAATAACATTACTTAAACTATCTATCTATCTTATCTATATTCTATGCTATCTTTCTATCTAACGTATATCATTCATCTATCTATCTATCTAATTCTATTATCTCATCTATTCTTATCTTATTCTATCGATCTATATATCTATTCTATTCGTATTAATCTATCTATGCTATCTTAATCTCTATCTATCTATCTATCTATCTAGTCTATCATAATTCCAGCTCTGCTATCTATCTATCTATCTATCTATCTATTCAATCTTATCTATACTATCTATCTATCTATCATCTATCTATCTATCTATCTATCATTCTATCTATCTATCTTATCTATCTATCTA
>JABUQX010135240.1:0-10000 GCA_015478945.1 Trachelipus rathkii | reverse complement strand
TGTGGTGTGTGTGTGTGTGTGTGTGGTGTGTGTGTGTGTGTGTGTTTTAACAACGCAGAAGTGAAATAAATTATAAATATAAAAATAAATTATAAATATATACGTTAAGTAAAGGTTAATGTAAGAGTTTAGTTAGTTTACATAGATTTGAAATTTTTTTACTAATATTTTAGCGATGTGAAGGCTTTTATACTAAAGTTTCAATTTGAGTTTACGCATTTTCACTTCATTTGGAATGTGTTCGAATTCATACAATCGGGTATGTAATATGAAAGTAAAGCAAATTTACATTGCATTAATTATTAATTATTATTATTATTATTATTATTATTATTATTATTATTATTATTATTATTATTATTATTATTATCATTATTATTATTATTATTATTATTATTATTATTATTTTTATTATTATTATTTTATATTATTTATTATTTATTATTATTATTTTATTATTACTATATTATATTATTGTTTATTATTATTATTATATATTATTATTGAATTATTATTTTATTCTTATTCGGTGCTTTCCCTCTTCAGATGACTGAAAATTTAACTGTTTTAACGATTTTTCTCTTATTTTTACGAACTTATTAAAATAGTAGTAATAAAATGAAAAAAAAGGAGCTTCACGGTCATTATTATTTCTTAAATGCTTTTTTTTTTTTTTTCAGTTATATATATATATATTTATATATATATATAATATATATAGTATAAGTATATATATATATATATATATTATAATATAATACTATATATATATATAATATTATATATATATATATATATATATAATATATATATAATATAATTATATATTTAAATATATAATATATATTATATTTATATACTAAAAAGCGAAATTTTTTTTTTTTTTTTTTTTTTTTATTCGTCGAAAAATTTAAAAAAAATATTTCCCCACCTTTAGGGGGGCCTCGAGCGACGGGGGACAAGAGGGGGGGGGGGACGTTTCATACCCCGGAGGGGATGGTCGGAGGAACCCCGCGACACCAAGACCAAGAGCGGGTTCCGGAGACCATCCCCCGAGGGGGGGATTAGTCCCCCCTTCGTCCACCGGGAGGCCGAGAGCCGACTCCTGCCATCTTTTCGGTTTACCCTATTGTATTCTCCTTTAGTTAAAAGAGAATAAATTTTAACTTCCAAAATTAAGTTTTTTATTTTTAAAATATTTTCGATGAATAAGCCCAAAAAAAAAAAAAAAAAAAAAAAAAAAAAAAAAAAAAAAAAATCCTCCCATCCTTAGAATTTAGGCTGGATCCAAATATTAATTTGTCTTTAATGTAGGGACTGCCGTTCTATAGTCTACATTACTGTGAGCCATTAAAAAAATCTGACCATTCTATATATATATAATATCTATATTATATATATATATATATATATAAATATATATATATATAATATAATATATACTAGTATATATATTATATGACCCTATATATATATATATATAATATATATATTATATATATATATATATATATGTACTTACTATATTAAAAAATATAAAAGGAACAGTGAAGCACAAAAAAGAGAAATTGTTTTTTTTTTTATCCAAAATAAATTAAATTTTATTTTTTTAAAAGCAAGTATATACCGGATGTTAAAACCTTTCCGATGAAAATTTCTTTCAGTCTGTAAAAGGTCCAAGGCCTTATTATTATTATTATTATCAATTATCATTATCAATTACATTATCATTAACATGAATCTTATAATTTGTGATGTATTATTATTATTATTATTATTATTATTATTATTATTATTGTATATTTTTATTTTATTATTATTATATTATTATAATGTAAAAAAAATTACTGAAACAAGCACAGTCCTTCATTTCAAGCGTGACGAGACCTGTTTTAAACTTATTTGAACTCCATTCTGAAAAGTAATGTGAAAGGGAATTTTTTCCGAAAATAAAAAAAGAAGAATTGAGAAAAAATCTAAAGTTTTAATTTTTAAAACAATTTTAAACATTTTATTACTTTGAGTTAAAAAAATAAAAAAGTTTTTCGATTTTTATACCTGTCCATAGTTTTATTCAATCTTTTGAAAATAAGGGAAAAAGAAAAAATATGAATAACACTAAAAGTCAAAACTAATACGAATAAATTATAAATTTTATTAATAAATAAAATCATTTCCATTAATTTAGAGCACTTTGTAAAGATATAATAAATCTGCTAACGTCATTTAAACCTCAAACTTAGGCACCATTAAGTAGCTTCACACCAAACTTTACTAATATAAAATATAATTAAAATCTCTATAATAAATTATTACAATAACTTACGGGAATTATTACTACTTAATTATAAATGTTGATTCCATATTCAAAATTAGATAAAAACTAATTTTAGCTTCATACACAATAAAAAGTTTGGCAAACTGAGAATTTAATTAAGCCAAAGTGAATGGTTGGTAACCGATTCAATTTCCAAAGCTTTAGAGGTTCTTATTTGTGTCTTAATTAAATGTAATTTTCAAGATTTTTACCTCATGTAATAAAATATTATTATTGCTCATTTCCCTCCTATCAACCCCAAAACATATATTTTAACATACTTTTGTCCCTTTATTTTTTATTGCCAACGGTTTTTTATTTCTTACATATTTAAGATTTATTAAACGTTAAGTTTGGTTTAAAAGCAAGGTTGTTTGATTTAAACCAGATGGTTTTTTAAGGGGTTTAAACCTAACTAAAAAACCGTTCAGTTTTTTTGGTTTTAATGGTTTTTTATGCTATTTTAATTAGGTGTTTTTTCAAATAAAAAGTAATAAAAACCCTAATTACAGATTTAGATAGTAATAAAAGAAGGAACGAGCATTATAATGTCAATAATTTAAAAGAATAAACAAAATTTTAACACTCGTTTTTGAGTGATCGCCACACAATAAATTAAAAAAAACTAATAACTTTTTAATTTTTTATCTTTGGAGTTGAAAAATTGCTATTAAGAAGTTAAAGTAAATAAACATTTTTTAGGGATTAGTTCCAAAGTTATATTTGAGATGGAAGAATTCTTTTATTAACTAGTTTAATCTTTCCCAAATCTTTTTATGTATTTTACAAATTAAACAGCATACTTTTTATCATTGTACTATTTTTTCATAATTTCAAATTGCCGATTTAAAAAACATTGTGCTTTAATAACAACGAAGAATTTTTTTCCCATATATTTTGCAATGTTGGTATTTTAACATCATATTTTTATTATTTATTAATCTTATCCTTTATTATATATATAATATATATATATTATTATATATATATATATAATATATATATGTATATATATATATATATATATATTATATATATATTATATATATATATTATATATAATTATTATATTTATATATATATCAGAGGTGTGGCACTTCGCTTTTAGTCCGCTAGTCACGCCTAGTCCGCTCCGAGCGGACTACCAGAATAAGTGCGGACTAGCGGAGGTGCGGAGTCCTCAGGAATTAGCGGGCTTGCACGTGCGGATCAAAAAAGTTTCCGCTAAAAAGTTTCCGCACCTTTTTAAAAAAAATGAAAATATTAGAGTTACTAATTAAGAATTCTTATTGGTTATAAAAAAGAAATATAAATTTTTTATTTTAAGTTTATAACTAATTATAACTTTTATTCTAAGACTTATTGTTTTTTTTTAATAAATTAAAATTCCATAAAAAATAATCTCAAACCTCCTTAAGGGTACGCATATATATATATACTTTAAATTGGTTTTATAAGACCTGAATGGATAATTACCCCTGAATCTATAACTTTAATTAATTATATATATTATATATAATAACTAGGCAATATCTAAATCAATGTCTGTGTAACCAAATATTATATATATTATATATATATATATATATATATATATATTATATATATATAATATATATATATTATATATATATAATATATTAATAATATATATATATATATAATATTATATAATATAATTAATATGTTGGTGAATATGAAGGTTATCTTCGCATGGCTCTTGAAGCTGGGAACCTTCTTTTGCCATTTTACTCTTCCCGTGAACGGTCGCAGGAGTAGTAAAAATACATCTGCGATTGACACCACCCTGGCATTCTATCGGACACGGTGTTTACGAATGAATAATGAATAATGAAGATATATATATGATATATATATATTATTAATATATATATATATATATATAATATTATATATATATAATATAATATTATATATATTATATATATATACTATTATATTATATATAATATATATATAATATATATATTTATTTATGAATATATAATTAGAGTATTTTAATATATATATATATATATATATATATATATATATATATATATATATTATATATCAGAGGCGAACTCCTGCACTCGTGCTACTCGTGCTCAGCACGAGTTAATACCTTATAGAACTATCAATAAATAAATCCGAATTTTATATATATTAACGAAAATTTTTATATTTTTTTTTACATTAATTACTATTAAAATTATAACGATTCTATATAGTTAAAATGAAAATATAATAACAACCCACTCTATCTTCTACTTTTAACCCTTAAAAATGGAGGCATCATCTGCTCATTAGAGGAGAAGCGGGGAACGTCGGACAGGCGTTTCCGATTTCTGAATTGCAGTACAAGAAATTTGTTTTAAATAGTGTTTATTTAAAGATTTATAAAGTCTCTAAATAATTAATACAGAGTTTTGTAACAATAGTATAACCAATAAACAATTAAAATTATTTAAAAAATTCAAGAATACTGAATGATATTGTATTTAAAGTATGATATTATAATAATTATTTAAAAATTTATAATATTATCCGCTACCATGAAACAACCAAGAAACGTTTTAATACACAATAGAACTTTTTAGCAGGAATATCTAAGTATATATATATATTACTATATATATATAATATATATTATATATAATATATATTATATTATATATTATATATATATATATATATATTATATAATATATATATATATATATATATATATATTTTATATAATATATTTTATATATATATATATAACATATATATATTATATATATATTTATATATATAATATATATATATATATAATATATATATATTATATATATTATACTATATATATATATAGAGAGAGAGAGAGAGAGAGGAGAGAGAAGAGAGTAGAAGAGAGTACACAGAGCGTGTTTCTTTCAGACAATTTTTCACCGGGGGGGCTTTAGCAGAGATTCGAGGGGTGCAACATAAGTATAACAATAATTTCATAAAAATAAAGCATAATGATATTCTTGTCAAACTTGTCAAAATAATCTTAGTCTTATTAGATACTGTCTTACTGAAATAGTAAATATCCGAAATATAACCAAATCTTTACTTGCAAAAATATAGCAATATATTTGTGAAATTTATTGGAAAGTTAGATAAATAAAATAACATACGAGAACATTATTATGAGAGAATATTATAATTAAAATATATATATGAGTAATATGACCTTTGTTTTATAGAAAATCCTCAGTTAGATTCTCAGACCCCTCGATGCTTATCATCATACAATGCATTAAGGTTTCTGGCAGCATTCTATATAGTATATATATATATATATATATATATATATTATATATATATATAACACTTTCGTAGGCCTATCCCCGACGCTTAGTTACTCTTAGTAAGAAGGTTAGGGGTATTAAAGAAGTAAGTTTAAAGAAATCGTATACGACGAGTTTTCTTCGTCGCATACAAGCTACTGTTTTTTTTTTTTAGAAATCCTCTTAGTTTTACCACAGTAGACCTCCTCGATGCTTATCATCATGCAATGCATTAGGTTTGTGGCAGCATTTTCTATTTCTTGTCTTACAGGCGGCTCCACTCATGAGGAGCTTTGTCGAACCTTTGCAAACATCCATATGATGTATGGGTCATTTTGGCAAGCTTTGCTCATTTTCTTGGTTTACAATCCACAAATTATCACTAAATCTTTTCCACAAGCGATGGAAAAGATTTGCGTATTTGGCAACCAAGTAAATGGGCAAAGCTCTGCCAAAAATGGCCCAATACACACTGGGGTGTTTGGCAAGGGTTTCTACAAACTTCGCCATCTGTGTGGAGCGCCTTTACTTAGTATTTCGGTTCATATAAGTATGACGATTTTTAACCGAGGCTAATCGTTTTAAGGATGACAGAAAGATTTCCACGGAGCTTTTGTAACTCCGCAATATCCCACGTTCCCGCTTCAATATTTTCGAATGGGCTTTCATCTGCTTTAAATATTTCGCTTTCGAACATGGATTTTGAATAATAAAAAAATGAAAGGATTTCAAGGTCAGCTAGTACAAAGAAAAACTTCCGCATCTAAAACATCGGTCTGTCACAAAAATTTTTCCTAACTTCATATCCGGTAAATTTTGTTAGATGACTGAAACGTTCTCAAAAAGCGACTAGCAAATATCGATATATCAATTTTTTGATATTTCGTTGAAACCTTTCTTCAATTTCTTCGTTACAATCAATCATAGACACTATCGCAGTGTTATTTTCATCCCTTTAAAAAAAATTGCATTTTCTTTAGTTCTTCTTGAGCAATCAAGCGCACTTCAGATGCAAACTCCTCCATTATTTCACACGGAACGTTTTTTTGTAAGTCCTAAATTATTTCAATCATCTAGTGAAAGATTTTGCAATATTTGCAAAGGTGCAGATTTTGTTCCAGTAATTTAGGGGGATGACTATTTGGTCAATACTAAAGTCCTTCTTCTTGCAAAGCATGTGATTAAGATAAGAGGAGAGTGCCTAAGGAGTTCATTTCATTTAACAATACAGGTTGACAAGGAAACTTTCATTTCTGAATTTACGCCAAGATGCCCCCTGCTCCCACCTGCAATGTGATCAAGATCTGTCCCCTATGATTCTTTGTGGATATGCTTCACACAAGCCATCAAAATAATTGCTTTTAGGCTCCTGAAGATATAGCATTTCACTATCTTATAATGAGGTAACCATCTCACTTCAATGCATCCTCTGAAATCTTGAGGATTGGATCATTAATTAATGCTTGTTTTGCTGGAAATAGATTCTTTTTTCTGGCGAATTGCTATTTGGTTTGGATATTTCTTTTCCAAAAATAAAAATAAAAATTGTTTTGACCGTCTTTTTTTATTCCTAGCAGGAGGCTCGGCTGCCAGGACAATATGATGTGTTTTAAAAACAGTGTATATAGAGACTTTTTTGTTTGCCTCTTCTGAAAGCCTTTTTTCTTACACCTCCAACTTTTCCAATCCAATTACAAAAAGATTTATATCACAAAAAAAGTAAATATTTTGTCATAAAAATTTAAGAATTTAATAAATTCAGATCAGTCAGCTTTTTATAATAGCATTTGCAATACTTTCTGCTTTTCCGTTGGGTATTTTAACAATTGACAAGAACGCTTTCTACGGGATTTTTATCTTCCACTACTCTAACATGTTTTTCTATGGTTTTTTTTCAACTTATCCTCCAAAACTTCGCCCATACATAAACAGAGTTCACCGGCAGTGTCATTTGCTGCTGTAATTCGACATATCACTCTGATCTTTACAACATGTTTAAATCATATCTCATTTTTCAAAATACTTTCAATCAAACTCTGATTTTTAGTAGTGTAAGCTGCTTCTTCCTTTACCAAAAAATACAACCCTCGATCGCAAAAGTATTTTTAAATCTTTCCTATTTAAGTCCTTTTCACTTTCACTCTGTTGAACAATTTGAACGTGAAATCGGTTTCTTCATAGCCTGTCTTCTGAGGTTTTCCATTTCCTTTCTACACTTATAGTGTGACCTGAAGAGTGTTCATGCTTCTTTATTTCGCATTTTTTTCCTAAAGCTTTTTGAAAGTTGTGAATGGACGGTTATGAATTACCCCACCGGTCTTTTGTAGAACATTTGCATAATTTTTTTCATAAATAGAAAATTTTGGGCACAGATGCATATGATATCTGTTGTTTTTACAATAAATTGTGCCTCTTTTTTTTTCTCTTCCCTGTTTTGCCAGCCAAAACTATATTCTGTTCCCATTGTTTTATTTGTAGTAATGCGGTTTGTTTTGTCGATCAAATTTGGCGTAATGTGAGCTAGATGATCCTGCACATTTATTTTCAACAACATCTCCTTTTAAATCAGTAGGTTTTTTAAAATTTTGTGAAAATTGATACTGTTGCGGGCGTTTCCTCTTTCACAGTTTTTTAACTAGGGTCTGCTGCTGCGCTACTGAATAATGTAGACTAATTGGTTTTCCTCTATGATCCCCGAAAAGGAATGATGGTAATATGAAGAAGAAGTAAAAAAAAAGATCAGCGACGCCACAGCACAATACACACACACCACACACGACAACCACAACACACCACAACACACACACACACACACACACACAACACAACACACACACACCTCACGACACACACACACATACACACACAAGCACCTACACACAAACACACAGAGCAACCCCTACCAACCTACACACACACACACATATATATAATATATTATATATATATATAGATAATATATATATTAAATATATAATTATATATCTATATATATATATATATATATATTATATAGTATATAATTTGTTTTTTGTGTGTTCATTAATTGTTTATTCCTTACTCAGTTTCACAGCGTTCCAGTATTTTTTAGTAATGAAATGGCGACTCCCTTAACTAATAGGACATTTCTGAAGAAAATTTCTAATAGCAATACCCCATTTTCTCAGAAGTCAGAATTAACAACTTTGTTATTTTTATGGCCATATCTAGCATGTTTCCCATGCATTCTGGCTGATTTATTATTTATCGCTAGATAATAATAGATTTAAACATAACTTTTTAGGTGTTTATGTTGCTTTATTTTTGTAATTTAACGGCCCAAATAATCATGCCTCGTTTTCTCCGGGGGGGCAGCTCGATCTAGTCCTCTGGGGGGGCAAAGCGCCCCCGGAGGTATGCCGAAAGCAACACTGGCAGCAACGAGTAGTAAAAAAGTTACTGGAGGTGATTGCCACTGATATATATATATAATTATAATATATATATATATATATATATATATATATATATATATATTATATATATATTATATATATATATATATATATATATATTATATATATATTAATATTTATATATAATGTATATTTTCGGAGTTCGAGTGTTTGAAATAGTACTGATCCTAAAAATAAAAATTTTTATAATATTATATATAGTATATATATATATATTATATAATATATATATATTATATATATTATAATATATATATATATAGTTATTATATATATATTATTATATATATTATATATATATTATATATATATATTATTATGGTGCTGGCAATAAATGATTACTATATATTATATGATATATATAATATTATTATAATACTATATATATATATATATATTATATAATATATATTATTTTATAATACTATATATTATTATATATTTATATATATATATATATATATAATATTATTATATAATATGCTTTACCAAGCTATACGGTAGCATTAAGCATCGACTCTGCAGGGAGTCGGGAGGGCTTTCATGGATTCTAAAAATCTACTACCTAAAGTCTTGGGACGAATAGACCCGCGTTCTTATGGGTGTGACAGGGTGTCAAAATATTTCGATAAGGGAAGCAGAATGATTTAGGTGAGGACCATAAAATTCAGCAATGGACTGCTAAGAAAGTAAACTAACAACCAATCACATCCTCTCATCTCAAGGAACATCTTTTCCTTTCAGCATGGGCAGAATTTTGTTGAACTGGTTCATAAAATATAATACAAATCTCCCTAGTTCTTCTGCGGCTGTAGGGCGAATATTTAGTATTGGTGGGGAGGATATTTTTGAGGGCAAAGAAAGAAGGGTCAGCTTAACAGCTTTATGAATTTTAGAGGACAGCTAATATT